>JASDQU010735564.1:4029-34012 GCA_032191745.1 Picea mariana | reverse complement strand
AATATTTCTTAAGTATAAAGTATGGATAATTATTTTATCCTAAGTTCTAAAGTTGGGGACAAGTGGGCCAAAGTAGCTCCCAACATGACAAGTGTCAAGTTGGGGACATGCATACATATTGTTGGGACTTAGTTCATTTCCTATCATTCTTTCCATAATTGTTTTTCCATCGTTCAGCCATTATTCCATCAGGATTCACACAGTCATTGATCTATCCTAGTACCTTCCTATCATTGTACCTAAATTGTATCATTTCCCTGATTTGTTTGGAGTAGTTGGTTCGCTTGGGAGCTGGACGGAAGAAGCGGGTTGTCAGGCTCGTGGGATATTGAAGAGGCGGGTTGTCAAGCCTGTGAGCAATTTCTCTCTGGGTGAGAGAATTGTTGGGAATTGATTTCCTAAAGGTGCTAAACTACAGCTACGGGACTCTGAGACTTCCTGTCCGACTTGTTGTTGAAGCTCGGAAAGGAAGTGGGGCAACCAAAGGACTGTTGAGTAGAGAAGGGGCACACTTCCTGGGGTGGGACATGCATGCGGAAAATGAGGGAATATAGGTTGTTAGTTTGAGTTGGCACCTGTGACAGAGTCTTTTATGTTGTCCATGAGCCATTAGCCTAGTTAGGAATCCCTTTACCCGGGTAGAGTTTAGTCCTAGCTCGAGGGTGACCCACTGCTGAGAGTGATGAACAGTGTGGTCTAAGGCTGGGAGGTTCGTGGAAGTTCTGCATGTAGTTGGTGCTATTCTTACAAAGATAAGTGTCAATTGTGTGATAAATTTACATGTTTCATTATTATTTATGTGTTTATTTATGATTATTGTATGTATATGTTGCATGTATATGTTTACTATTATTTTAGTATGAAACCATGAAATTACATAATGTATGTGTTTGTTTACGTTTTATATATAAATTTCCACAAGAGTTCTGTGTGTATATGTTTAATTGCATGCAGCTCGAAAATTTTATGTGGCATAGCTCAGTTCGATGTTGGGTATGTTACAATATGTTCCGTTGAGAGAACAAGAGTGTTATCTCGTGTAGCGTGGCCCGGCCATGGGTGATCAGGGATGTTACAGGTATAGGTGTGATAGGGAGTGCTGAGATGCAATTGGGTTCCCTAGAGCCTGAATAATTCCTCCCAAAAATTGATGGTGAAAGTTGGATCTCGGTCAGAGAAAATAGAATGAGGCATGCGATGAAGTTTGAATATATTATCCATAAAAAATTGAGCCACTATGGATGCAGTGAACAAGTGTTGAAGAGCACAAAAATGATCATATTTGGAAAGACGGCCGACTACCACCATGATGATTAAATTATTTCCTAATCTAGGGAATCCAACAACGAAATCCATAGAAATATCCTTCCAAATAGCATGAGGAATTGAAAGTGGTTGGAGTGTGCCTGGAGTTTTGACTGTTTATCCCTTATTGCATTGAAAAGTATCATAGTCATCCACAAAGGTGTGGGTGTCCTGACATATATTGTCCCAAAAAAAAGAACGTTTGAATTGCTCATAGGTTTTGGTAAACCCTGAATACCCATTTGTGGGTGAAGCATGAAGCTTAGAAATAATTGTGTATTTAAGTTGTGATTGTTTGCCTAATTATAGATGGCCTTTGTAGTGAATATTTTCATTCTATAAAGAGTATCCTGGAGAATATTGAGAATGATGTTGCAATTGTTGGATCAGGCGAGAAATTTTGGGGTCTTTCAATCATTCTTGGTGAACAAATTGGAGCCAATCTGGTACAATGAAGAAGAGGGAAAAAATGGACCGTTCGTCTTCATACTTCCTGGAAAGAGCGTTAACAACCAAATTTTATTTTCCCTTATTGTAAATGATCTCATGATCATCCAAATAGCTTGGTCACCCATTTTTGTTTCTCCAAGGATGAAGTTCGTTGTACCAGAAAATATTTGGGGCCTTGGTGATCAATTTTAATTTGGAATCGTTGCCCCAATAAGGATGCCTGATATCCATGGCATGCATAATAGCCAACATTTCATTTTCATAGATTGATTGGCCCAAATGTATCTCCAAGTTTTTTTTCTAGTGAAAGTTAAATGCCTACCATATTGCATGAGGACTGCCCCAATTCCTTCCCATGAGGTATCACATTCCATGAAAAAAATATTGGTGAAGTCGGGAAGTTTTAGGACAAGATTCTTACACATAGCCTCTTTCAAGGTGTGGAAGGATTGATTAGTGGATGGAGTCCAAGTGAAAGAATTATTTTTAAGGAGAGCAGTGAGAGGTGTTGCAATTTTTCCATAGTTATGAACAAACTTGCAATAATATCCTATTAAACCCATAAAGCCATGCAATCTCTTCATATTTTTAGGGCGAGGCCAATCCTAGATAGCTTCAATTTTCTTAGGATCCACCCGTACACCATCCTTGCTGACAATGTGACCTAGGTACTCCACTTTTGAGGCTCTAAAGACACATTTAGACTATTTGAGGAAACTTTTTTTCTAAGAGAGTAGATGGAGAACTTGATCCATAAGGGTGAGATGGGATTTCCAAGTAAAAAGACATGATTCATGAGACTTTGGAAAGTGGAGGGAATGAATTTCCAAGTAAGAACGCATAATGAACGTCATGAGTTCTAAATGAAGTCTTGGGAATGAATTCCTCTTTCATATGTATTTGGTGGTAGCCAGAATGAAGATCAAGTTTAGTAAAGTTCTGAGCACCTCTCAATACATCCAATAGGTCATCAATGACATGAATGAGAAATTTGTCTTTGATGGTGGTTTTTTTGAGGGTGCAAAATTATGGACACCTGCACCAAGTTTCTTCTTTCTTGAGTACCATGAACACATGAGAAGAATAAGGTATGGTACTAGGATGGATAACATCTTCTTCGAGAAATTTTTGAACAATTTTATCAATTTCATTCTTTTGGGAAAAGGGATGATGATAAGGGCGAACATTGGGAGGAAGACATACTAAGACTACAGGAATTCAATGATCATGAGCACTAGGGGAAGGGGTAAGTCCACGGGGAGTGGAAAAAATGACTTGATGTTGGGAGAGGATAGATTGGAGGTCAAGATACATATAAGGTGTCTCAACTGCTTGAATGGAATGCAGTTGAATGACCATTTTTAGGAGCTTTTCCATTCGATGGGAACCGATGATCTTAGGGGAGACTATTGTGATGGTTTGGAACTTATATTTATGTCCCTCTTGTTTGAATTGCATGGTTAATTCCTTAACATCCATGAGGATTAGACCTATAGTGTGTAACCATTTGGCATCAAGCACAATGGCACAATTTCCCATGTTGATAGAAAACATATGATATTTTAGGTGGTACTGACCAATTTGTAAGCGCACATTTTCACAACGCCCACCACATTTCATGGAACTTCCATTGACAATCATGATTTAAAAATTGTTGATGACATGGATATAACAATTGATTTCCTGGGAAATGCAACAGTGATAAAATTATGGGTGTTTCCACTATCAAGAAGGATTATGACATTGTTATGCTTAATGTAGCCAATTAGCTTGAGGGATTGAGGAGTAGAGAATCCAGTGAGGGTGTGTAGTGAAATTAGTGTTCATCTTCTAGTGGATCAGTGAGCGGAGTAGTATCATATGTTGGGGGTAGCTCTTCCATAGGGGAAGCTTCAACATCCTTAGCAATGGACATTAAAAAATTATATTCCTTATACTTGTGCCCGAGAAAATATTTTTCATCACAATTATAGAAAAGAACCTTGAGTTTGCATTCAACCATTTCTACCCGAGTTAATTTATGGATATTGAGTGGGGTGGCATGAGGGTTAGGATTGGTAGGCCAAGGGCGGGGAAGAAAAGAGGATTTTCGGTTCGGGAAAAAGACAACATGTTGTGCTTCTTTTGCACGTTTAGTAGCTTCCAACGAATTCTAGGATAAAGACATGAGGACTTGGGCTCATATTTCATCCTTTATGCCATTGATAAAACATTCCCTAAAGAAGGCATTTGTCATGCCCTCTATTCTGAAATCCAAGTTCTTAAAGGCAATGATAAAGTCTTCCATGGTGATAGAATGTTTCAACTTGGTAAATAGGCCTAAATAGTGGGTGTCGGTGTCAAATCATTCATAAAGCTCTGCAACAAAATCGGTCCAAGAAGCATACCAAATGTTAAGTATCCATGGAATGCATTTTTCTTCCATTGCCACCATTATTAACATTCAGATCCAAATAGAGAAAAACATAATGAATTTTGACCAACTCATTACTAATTCCATGCAAAACAAAATAATTCTCTATTTGGGTGACCCAGCTCATGGGATCAGAGCCATCAAATTTATTGGCCTCAACTCAGGAAAGATGGGGGTCACGATGAAAGGGGTTGGAATGAAAGGCCATTGTATGGGAGGATTCGACACATTCTACTTGGGTGGATTAGTCAAGGAAGGAGGGGACATGGGATCGGTTCAACGACTATTTGAGAGTGGCATTGAGGGTGTCAAATTTTCCCTTGAATATTCCCTCTAATTTTTCAAATTGACCTTCAAATTTGAAAATTTTGGTCTAGACTTGGGCCTCAAAATAGTCAAACTCGACCCTGTTTTATTTGATTTCGTCCTACAGTTCAGATTTCGTCCTACAATTCATGGGTTCGAATGGTGGCCATTTGGAACTTTGGGGTGCTTGGGATGGGGAGTGGGTCCACTAACAAAAGGAGGAGAAGTGATATATATCACTACGATTATGGAGATGAGATAAAGATAATTGGATAGGTGTCAAATAAGGGTGTTGGGAAGGGTGGGTGGGACCACGGAAAAAAGGATTATAAGTGATATGTATCACGACAATCAGGACAAAAAGGGGGATCCACTAGGATAGGTTCCAAGTAAGGGTGTCAGGACGGGGGTCGAGTCCATAGAAAAAAAGGCTTAAAAATATAGTTACCACGATGACCAAGGTGAAGAGAGGAATCCAATGGGATATGTCTTGAATAAGGGTGTCGATGGGATGTCCTGCAAAGTTATACTCTGGCCTGAAGAATACTGTAGTGACAAATTGCCTAAATAGTTCATAGGGAAAAATTTTGTAGGAAATTCAAAACCAGAATGTAGGAGGTAAGGTTGGGTGACAATAGATATCATATATTCCTTTTTTGTTCTATTTCTTTCCCAAGGATTAGGGTTTTAAGGGTTCTTATAGATAAGGGTTTACCCTGTACTATATCTCTATGATAAACATGTGGGATATAATAGTAGTACTCATCTCAATATATCAAGGCACCAAATAAGGAGGCTCGATCGTACCCTTAGTTGTACTACCTGATTACCTAGGTACTAGAGAGTATCTTCCTAAGTGTTGTTGTCAGTGTCACTATAGCATTCAGGTAGTTGATCGACTAATCTAGAGTTGGTTTCAGGAGACCTAGGGGACTCTTGATATACCTGACGATACTTGGGAGTGATGGTCATGTACATATTTTGTCTAATATGGTACTACTCAATGGGTACCAATATAGGTTACAGATGTTTTCGACAAGGTAAAACATTTATTTCTAGGCAACCCCATAAAACTGTTTGTATTACATGCATGTAGTCTTTTCCATCGGATTTTTACTCGTTGAGTGACAGATCTATGTGCTTTAAAGACATTGGCAATACACATCTCTACCCTAAAAAAAAATTCCCACAGTTTCCACAAAGGAAAGTGTTGTGATATCTCTTGTTAGGTACATGATGAATTATAATAAGAAAAAATTAAAAATATTGCAGCAAATACGAGCGAAACAACAAAATGTAGAGAACCACAGCACCAAAAATGATACTTTATTGATAGGAAGAAATGTCCACTTGCCTCTTCGAGGGGGAAATCTCCAACAGAGAAAATCTCTATTACAATAATTCTCAAGACAAAGCCTTCTCATTCCTCCTACTTAATTATGTCTTCTAAAGAACATTCTAGAGGAATATTTTTCTAGAAGCGAAAGATTATATCAAGTCTTTGTTGGGTGCAGGCCCATTTTGGCGAAAAGACCAACTTTGGAGAATAAAGCACAAAGAAGGAAAATACAACTGGCAGGAAAAGCATCACGTGCAATGTAAACGCACATGCAGAGGAGGAAAAGCATGCGAGACACGCATGCAAGAAGACCTAACCATGCTAGGGTTAGGGTTTTGGTAATAGGATGTAATGGTTGGTAAGCCAAAAATATGTATAAATAGATACCTAGGAGGTCTAGGTCGGGGTTAGAAGATTATTATGGATTTTGGTTCAGTGTTTTGGTTGTCGTTCATAATGTCTGTAAAACACGATCTCATTTTGTAAGTTGTTGAGATGAGGAGAGGAAAGAAGGTAGATCTTGAGGGTTAGATCAGAGACTGGGGAGCCAGGCGTGATATAGTCCGCCTCATTGTAGATCTCAACCCGCATGACGGAGATTTATTATGAGCATGGCATTGTAGTTTTGGAAACACCATAATAAAACAGCAGAGCAGCCAAATATTTTTGGACATAGCCCAAGAGTGGGTAAACCATGATAAATCATGTGTTATGTGATTGAATGTTGTGTATTTATTTTACTATCAATGATTAGATATTAGACAGATGCACGAATGACTTAGTTAGATCTGTTATTTTACATGCATGGATAAGAATGACAGAATATTCAATATAATTTGAATGTTAGAGTAAACAAATGAATATCACATAGTGTAATCCCAGATCCTCACTCATTCCTAGGCTGCAAGCACCTAAGCGTTGTATCCACCCATAAGAACTATCTCGGGTGATACTGCACAGTTCATTTTATGCGTTGTGTTTCCTTTTGGTTTACCAGGAGGGACAATAGTTTTAGGGGGATTTGTTGGAAACCATAGTAGATCTAAACCTGGGTCAGCCCTAGAATGGTAGTTAGGGGAAATAAACAACCAACAAATGGTTATGTTGTCGGTTCGAATAGAATGGGATTGAGTGAATGAGATCTCATGAAGAATCGTGAAAAGAATGTCAGATCTGGTGAGGAAAAGCTAAAAGAATGAGAATATAAAAGGGGATTTTTAGACCGTGGAACCCAACAAAGGCGGAGATCGAGAGATGGTTGAAAACAAAGGAGCTATAATTTGCGCAGAAAGATAACAAAAACCCAAAGTTAAAACCGCGTAAATATTTGGACAAGTACGTATTTAGCGACTTGCATGAAGTATTTTTCTGTGATTTCATGCATGTGTTGCAAGAGTGGATATTGAGGTTGAAATACAACCACCCTACAAATCGAATCAGACATCTAGAGTGGAATCTAGGGCTAGACAGGATTGTTGCAGGATTTATCATAGAATTGGCAGTAGATACTACGAAGTCTTACAACGCAACAGAGAAAGAGTTCCTAAAGAGACCTATAGGTAGTTATATCAGATCATTGTATACTTCCATCAATATTTTACAGTACAACAAAGGTGTAATGACAATGGCATCAAAAAACTAAACTTCCCTGTGTGCATGGGGGAAGGGGGGAAGCATTGACAAGAGCCATAGAAATGGAGGAAGAGGTGGATAAAGGAAAGAAGGAGGAGGCATTGGAACCAATCATGATGGAGGAAGACTAGATCAAGTAGATCATGGCAACAGTTGGAAGAATGCATAGTGGAGCACCATGTCAATACAAGATGAACAATAAAAAGAGATCCATAGCTATGAGGGGAGGCTTGGAAAGTGAGGAAGAAGAGGTAGAGGATCTCCGGGATATGGAGAATATTGAGGAAATCTCGTGCATGACATATGAAAGGGATACACGAGGTCCAAGGGTAGGAACTGAAGGAAGAAATCCTATCCATATCAGTGTCAATGTTGAACCCATAAACCCATTTGCAACTAATACACCAGAAAGAACACCATTGTTTCGACAACCAAATTTCAGTGGAAGAAACATAGCAGGAAGTGAATCTACACAGGGAGAAACAACTAGAGGAGCTAGTTCAAGAAGCATTAGTCAAGAATCTACACCACACAGAGGTAGTAGTTCATCATTTAGTATGGTAGGACATGATCCCACCATTAGGTTTCTAGAATTCAAGGGAGAGGCATTTGAAGACCCTAAGAAGCACTTGTTCATATGTGAAAAGATATGGGAAAAAAAGAAGATCGCATATGAGGATATGAAACTTGCATAGTTAGTTATCACACTAAGAGACCACACTCTGGATTGGTACATCAGCTTAGCTACAAACAGTCGACCAAGAACAACCAGAATGATTGTAGATATAAAGAATTTGTCGATAAATCAATTCCAGAATCCTAGCTCATAGGATCAGTGCATCAATGAGATGATAGAGATCAAACATAAACTAGAGAATTTGTCTAGGAGATTGACTAAAAATTCAAACGATTAAAGGGAAAGTTGAAGTATGTCATGACATATACAAATATGCAGCATAGACATCTATTTGTGAATTCCCTGCTACCACACTTGAAATGCCCTTTGAGACAATAGAGGCTCTACAGGTAGCCTTACAAATGGAAGAGAACCAATATCAGAATATAGATCCAACAATAGAAGAGTTGAAGGAGGATATGAATAATTTAACATTTCAACTGAACTAGAACGAGGTAAGGACAAAAGAGAAGTTGTTTGGTGTACCACATGTAGGACAGAAGGACACCACAAGAATGAATACCCAACTTTCACGAAGTACATGGAAACAAGACTTCCAAACCCTTTTCCATCAGGAGGAATATGGTGTGAGATATGTAAGACAGAGTGGCATGATCCATATCATTGTCCAATGATGCATAAATTCCAGATAATGCCTAAGAGTTCATATTGCAAATTTTTCAAGTCAATGGGCCATGATGACAAAGATTCCAGGACAATGGAGTTGATGAGGGAAAGAACATCAGACACCTATAGGGTGCAGGCAGAAATGATGACAAGGAAATATGCCCCATATTTTAGCCAAGTACCAGCCCCATATAACACTGCACAGTTGTATTACAATACTGCGCAACCACAATATAATCTTGCACAATATAATCAAGTACTTGAGTACAACACACCGCGATGAGAACGATCTAGATACAGAGGTGGAGGATGAGGTAGAGGAGGATTTGGAAGAGGTAGAGGACCGGTGGTATGTCATAACTGTCAACATCTAGGACACTATGCAAGAGAATGTCCACTTCCACCTGCAACATGTATGTATTGTCGTGCATCAGAGCATGACACAAAATACTGTCTGTCACTATTGGGGAAGATCTAGGAAAAGAGAAATCAAAACAATCAGAATGTTCAATGGTTTTCTACAGAGGCAAGAGATGATGGAATAAATATCAATATAGTTATGCGCAGAGGAGCTACGACATGAGATGATGCAGTAAGACAAGATCCAACACAAAACCAATGGGTGAAGAAGAATTTCGAACCACGAAAGCAGTTTGATGCACAGAACGAAAAGGAGAAATTCAAGCAAGCTAGACAAGAATTCTTGAAGCCAGAAATTTCATCTACATCAACTGCACAACATACTCGGGATGTACCAACATACGAGAGGTCTTCATCGCTGGATAAAACTAATGAATCACAACCCCTAATACAAGTAAGTACCATAAAGGCTTTTCTGCAATCATGTGTTAAACTACTAAATGATCCATCATTTTTTAAAGAATTACAAAATATGGTAGAAAGATGTAACACGAGGTAGAGGGGAAACTAGAGAAAAAAATGGTTAATGATCTACATACAAGGAGGAGAACAAGCAGAGAATTCACACTGAATGCCAACATTGGAGACTTCAACATGGGGGATATTGGAGAATTTCTAACAAGGGTTGGACACCTTGAAAGAGAAGATGGTAACAACACCTATTATGGTATTTCTGGATTGGGAGAAGACATTTCATGTGCATGTATATGCATCATCCACATCACTTGGAGTTATTATGTCGTAGCTAGGAGCAGGAGAGTTAGACCACCTTATATCATTTGCAAGTAGAAAACAGTCAGAGTCAGAGAAGAACTACAATACTACAGAAAGAGAAGGCCTAACAATGGTATATGCACTGCAGAAGTTCAAACACTATCTGCTTGGGAAACACTTTAAAATGTTCATAGAACATTCTTCCCTCAAATACCTAGTCAACAAGCTAGTGTTGGGGGGGGGGAATCTGTAGATGGTTATTGTTGTTTCAGGAATTTGGCATTGAAGTGATAGTCAAACCAAGGAATTTGAATGCAGGACTTGATCACCTGTCAAGAATCACCAATGGAGAGGAACCTACAAATTTAGAGGGAAACTTCCCTGATGCGCAATTATTTTCAGTCCAAATAGATGATGAATAATTTGATGATATTGTGGAATACTTGAGTACAAGGATTGCACCATAAGAATTTAACACTGCGCAGAAGAAAAATATGGTAGTCATAGGTACAGTCTATCAATTAATTGCAGGAAACCTATACAACATGGGCTCAGAAAACATTCTAAGAAGATGTTTCCTAGAACATGAGAGGCTTAGGATTTTAGCAAAGGCTCATGAGGGAATAGTTGGAAGACATTGTGCTGGAAAATCTACCGCGTAGAAGGTATTGTGCGCAGAACTATGGTGGCGACCATTCACAAATATGCAAAGGACTACTGTCAGAGATGTGATGTATGTTATAGGGTTGGTAAAACTAATATATGGGATGAGATGCCCCTAATACCACAAGTAACCTTGAAAGTATTCGAAAAATGGGAAATAGACTTTGTGGGACCAATTAATCCACCAACAAAGAGGTCGGGAGCAAGGTATATCATTACTGGGACAAAGTACTTAACTATATGGGAAAAAGCAGCACCAATAAAATATTGCAGTGCAAAGACAACAACACACTTCCTGTTTGAGCAACTGGTCACTAGATTTGGATGCCCAATTCTTTTAATGACTGACCAAGGCACTCACTTCATCAATAGTACTATCAAGTCTATGACTGAGGAGTTTGAAGTATAGCATCAAAAGATTACACCATATCACCCTCAAGCAAATGGAACAGTGGAAGCCTTTAATAAGATCCTAGTGAATGCTTTGACAAAGATCTGCAATGTCAACAGGGATGATTGGAACTTGAAGATACCAGCAGTATTATGGGCATAGAGACCTACATGCAAAAAGTTGACAGGACAAACACCATTGAGATTGGTGTATGGAAAATAAGCAGTGGTTCCATTAGAATTATTGGTACCTATCCTGCACGTAGCAACAATCACCAACATGACAGAACAAGGAGTGGTAAAATAAAGGCTAAGTCAGCTGATGGAGATGGAAGAAGATAGGATCCTAGTAGGATTCTACCAAGAAGTACAAAAAACAAGAGATAAAGTTTGGCATTACAGAAATATCAGGTGGAAAAGTTTCAAGGAGGGAGACCTACTCTTGGTGTATGACAACAAATTTCTGCAATATATAGGGAAATTCAGAATGCATTGGCTGGGACCATATGAAGTAAATACTGACACGGATGGAGGATCTATACAACTAAAGATTTGCAAGGCATGGAAATGAAAGGAATGATCAATGAGAGTCGACTGAAACTGTATAGGGACAATCGACTTCCTAGTACTTAAAAATTTACCGCACAGTAAGAGAACATGTACATAGTCTATTCTAAAAAAAAAGAGAGAGAGAGAAAGTTGTGCGCTAGAGTTACTGCACCAAAAAGAAGAAGACCACGTGCAACAAAAATAAACTTAGCGCAACAAAATTAAAATATCCATGGACAACAACTACACAACATATCATGCACTTGGAAAGCTTAGTGTGTTGGGAAAAGGACCAATGGTCACAAAAAGCGGAAATTTGAAAAATGATGGTTACGAGAAAAAGGCACCAACTGGCTACAATTATGGAATTCAATGAAAAATCGTGCATAAAGAGCAATTAAATTAATCAAAGATGGGGAAACTTTTCCGAGAAGTTTCATGACTTGCCTATATAAAGGGGAAATGCGTAAAAAATAAGACTTATTGTGAAATCGTGAAGTTGCAGAGAAATAGAGCACGCAGAGAAGAAGTGAGTTGACACGGAATAAAGGGAAAACTAGTAAAGACTTAGTCAACAAAAACTAACCTGTACCCACAATGTCACCACCAAATATGGGTGTGTTGAGACAAGGAGCGAGGAAACATGAAATATTCGATCACCATGGGAGGCAACAGAGGTCGGACAGGAAACCAGACAGCCCAAGGAATTCATCGACATCGACACAATTCCTTCACCTTTTGAAGCACCCATAGACCCTACGCCAGTGGTTGAATAAAGGCATGGTCCAACCGTGTCGGACATGTAAGTCGAACTGTCCAGAGAATGAAAACCCTGGAAGATTTATCACAGCAAAGGGGTAGCGCTCTGGTGTAAAGGGAACTAGAGCATTCCAACGCTCTGTGAGTGACCAACAGGGAGTGTTAACGCTCTGATAGCAAGGGCAGGGGAGAGTTAGGCTTCAAAAGTTTATAAAAAATGCCCAGAAACACAAAAAATTAAGAAAACTCGGTCAATCAAATTGAATATGATAAAATCAAGAGCCAATCAACTAGATCTAAGAATTAAAGAGATAGTATGGAGAAGTTCAAATGATGAGCAAAAGCCAAGACACGACCTAGGAAAGGAAACAAAAAAAATCAGAGGTCCTCCCCAGTGGAGTCACCAATTTCTGTTACAGGTGAATCCTCCTGCGGACAAGCAGATTCCCTCTTGGTATCTAGACCCCTAAAACCAAGACAGAAAGGGTGTTATCATTGGTCACTGGCATACTTTTAGATATAATTAAGCTAATGAATGAAGAGGAAGAAGAAAAGTGTACCTTTTTTAAATGGTGTTTGTCCTCGCAAAGTCCAAGTTGAGCTTTGATCCTAATCTCCTTGGTAGGTCCTGTAGAACAAAGAAGGATACAAAAAGCTTCCTATTCTATTGAGATTAACTCAAATACAGATCTATCTACTAAATACAAGTTCATGTGAAACAAACATAAACTTGAAAGAAACAGGCCAAGCATGAATTTATATTAATGAGGAAAAAGTGTTTCTTACAGCCATGGATGTGGTGCAGCAGGTTCACCAAGATCCCTTTGTCCAGACCCTTGCTCAAATAATCCACACACATAATGATGATGCTTTACTGTTCATCTCCATTATGAGATCATAAGTTTGATGCCTCTAAACTGTCCCCCTCTTTCACCATGAGGAGGCCTCCTTATATAACCTTGGAGAGGCCCAACCACTTGAGAGATCTTTGGGATAAGTTGAGGATTCCTCTCCTTCAGTTGAGGATCTTCCCTAAGATAATGCCTTAACCTTCTATTCAAATCCAACCACCTTCATAAATTGAGGGGATTCTTCCCTAATTTGTCTCAAAAAACCAAAATTCACTCAGAAAGGGTAGTGCTCCCCCAAAATGGGGCACAAAGCATTCTAACACTCTCCCCAAAGAAGCCCAGGGAGCGTTAACACTCCCTGACAATGCATAGGGGAGCGATGCCTTCTAAATTTGATATTTGAGTGATTTTTTCAGTGGAAAAAGGTTTGTACTCCTTGTCAATTGATTTCTCTTCTTCAAAACTAGTCTTTGAGGTGTCTTAAGTGTCCTTGTGATGTTGTTAGAGGCACGACATAGGTAATATGGTAGTATGATGTTTGTGACACTTGCGAGACTTGTGGTCAAGATGCGACACTTGCGTACAAGATGCAACACTTACAACACTTGTAATGGCGACACTTGTGACACTATTGAAGTGAGTAATTTTGATGTGTAATAGTCAGGATTAGGGCGTCCCGCAAGGACCCCTCGCAAGTTGTATGACACTCATCCCACGAGGCCCTGTGTGATGATTGGCTTTGTCCAACGAGGTCGAGGTAAAATTCACTGAAGATGTTATCTTATGTTTGTTGAAGATGATATGCACCAATTTGGTATGTTGGTTTGTGATGATATGCATTAGGTATTCTATATGATAAAAAGGTATGTTTTCATTTAGTTTAAGGCTTGTAT
Organism: Picea mariana; assembly: GCA_032191745.1. Lineage (NCBI taxonomy): Eukaryota > Viridiplantae > Streptophyta > Pinopsida > Pinales > Pinaceae > Picea > Picea mariana. The sequence continues at coordinate 20,025 of JASDQU010735564.1, read as the reverse complement.
CATAGATTGTATGGCACATGATTGAAGCATGTCTTGGAGGTATTGTTGGTACATGGATGCATAAGGTACATGTCTTGGTTGGTACATGTTGGATCACATCTTGGTGATGTTATAGTTGAGTCATATCTTTGGTATATGCATTGAGACATGTCTTGGTGATGTTATGGAATATCTTTGGTATATGCATTGAGACATGTATTGGTGATGTTATGGAATATCTTTGGTATATAGTTTGAGGGATATCTTTGTTATTTTGGCACATGCTTGAGACATATCCTTGGTACATGGTTCATGGATGTTATGTTACATTGTAAGAGGCATATCTTTATGATTATGGGACATACTTGAGACACACATTTGGTACATGGTTTGATGTTATGGAATATGCTTGAGACATATATTTTTGTACATGCTTGAGACATATCGTGAATGATATAGCATATGAGGCACATCTTTTGTACATGGTTTATGGAGGATATGACACGTGCCTAATGTATATATTGGCACATGGTTTGGATGCTTGATGTTGGGTATATGCTTTGATGTTGGTATATGATGTATGTGAGTGGATATTGTTGATGATGAGGAATCAGTACTAGTGGAAGTAGCAGTGATAGGTTTTGATGATGAGGTATCGGTATCAGTGACAGGGACAGTGAGAGGTTGAATATGGTTGGATGATGATGAGGTATCAATATCAATGACAATGATAGTGAAATATTGGACGATGATAGTGACATATTGATTATAAATGACAGGTTTATTATCAGTGACAAGTTGATTATCAATGACAGGTTGATTCTTAATGACAATGTTGGTGATAGGTTGAGTCTACATTTATATTTCAAGGTGGAAGGAAGGGAAAAGGAAAGGGGGTTGTAGCCTCCTTCTGGTTAGATTTGGATAATACAGGGAGTTGGAGATTCCTTTAGGTTGGATCCTGTAAATAAGGGGGTCATAGCCTCCTTTCGGTTGGAGACAGAGAATACATGGAGTTGGAGCCTGTAAATTAGGGGGTTGGATCCTCCTTCCAGTTGGAGCTATAGAATTTAGGGAGTTGTAGCTTCCTTTAGGTTGGAGCTTATAAATAGGGGGTTGGAGCCTCCTTCTAGTTGGTGCTAGAGAATTTGTAAATTAGTGCTTCCTATGAATTTAATCTTTTTATATATAAGAAAACATTATGTGGTTTTCTCCCATTTGGGTTTCCATGTAAAATTTTGGTGTACTTTGTATATGTGGTTATAATGTGATGCATTGTCTATGGTTATATATGTTAAATGCAATCATAAGTGAATGGAATCATTGATAAGTTAATGTTATGATTGAAAATGGTAAAAATTTATCAATATTGATTCACCCCCCTCCCAATATTGGCAAATATTCCAACACTAGTCATATGCCCAAGTGTCGAGCATGTGTCAAACCATATGTCTAATTCAATTTCCAAGCACCCTTCTGAGTACGAGAGAAATGAGTGTTCATATTTCTAAGAATTAAACTCGAGACCATTCATCAAGTATTCAAACAAGCATTGGAGGAGCAAACAAACCAAGTGTCAGGTCAATAGAGCCAAGAGATAATGGAAATGAATTTTTAGATCAAGTCAAGATCCAATGGCCCGTAATACCTCAACATTTAGATCTAAGGGAAGGATTATCTCCTCATCAGTCTCCGTGGAAGCTCGATCATTTCCCTCTAAAGTCAAATTTTGTTGAAATTAAACTCAACCATCGCATTGTATTGAATTATAATAAAATTCAAGGGGTTATGCACAATCGTCATCCACTAAGACCCATTGTCTACACCTAAAATAACTTTATGTAGGTTAAAAATCATATGTCAGTGAATCAATATCGGGTCATCAATAGTAAATATAACTTGGTCTTCAATTGTTTTAGGCAATGATGATTATCACGATAATTATGGAGATTTTATGGGATCAACAATTGTTTAACATGGTTTATGGGATAGAGAATAAATACTTGTTTCTTGTATAGTCATGAGAAATTTTAGCAATATTTTATAGATTATAGCCACCATAATTTATTTTTAGAAACAATCCCAAATTGATCAGGGTAGAAGTTAGTTCAATCATGAAAAAATTGGTGAGGATTAGGAGGAGAGTATAGATCCAATCAAGTATAGAAGGATAAAGGCGAATAAATATTGAAGAAAGTGATGGTGATAATTTTCTAATGATAGTTAATTCCACAAATGTTGAGTTCTTAAAGTCATCATTATCCATAGTCTATTTTAGTATTGCAGTTCCACCATTCCAGGCATGGAATTCAATATTCAATGGTATAAAAGACAATAGAAGAAGACCATCAAGGGTGTGGGGAATTTTGGTAGTGGAAGTTTGTGTTTTTTATCCTATAATGAGCCCAAGGGGCCATTGACTATAAATTTTCTAAGATTGAGGGAACCATTCATAGATTCATCCCTCATTTATTTAGAGTCTTGTCTCTCTTCTATTTTATGTATTAATCTTCCCTGATATAACCTTTATTATGTGCTATATTATTATAATTTTCAGTCAGATTTGTATGTTTTTAAGACTAGAAATTTGGTACTACTTCCCCTGCTATATGCATATTGGTTGATTCAATGGATATATCATACTCATATACACATACATATGCAAGTTAATTTTTGTCAGTCAAATTATATGATAATAATTATGTTACATTTTATCATCAATCTGAGTTTGTAAACTTACGAAGTGCTAGGCACAATATATGTAGAGTTAAACTCAAAGTGATAAAACCTTCCAACTAACAGACCATACTCTCATTAAATGAAAAACATAATTATCAAGAAATGGTTTCTCATCTAAAAATGAATATTCTAAGGAAATGGCAACATAAATGCAATCGACAGCATTAAGGAGCAAGCGATGCCCATCCAACGCAATGGTTTCAATGGGTAGGGTTTATCCCTGGCTGCTCGCACTCTTGCTCGTGGTCGCCCTACATGTGCAAGGTTAGTTTGTAGGCCCTCCTCCAACAATGGAGGATTCTTCTCCCATCACTGCTCCTAGCCTTGGATCCTCTACATTAGGCCTCAGATCTACCCTGTCTGAACCCTCTAGTGGGCCACCGAGGAGCCTTTTCAAGGGCTCTCCCTCGGTTTCTATTGCCTTCCATGGAAGCTCATTCTGTGATGTTGTCAAGAGGAATTTAAATCCTTCGTCTTTTTTGGTGCAAGAGGCTCCGACCCCTTCCATCTCTTTGAGGAAGGACATTATTTACAAATTAGCTTGCCTCAGCTCCACAACACTCATATTTCATTTTAATGTCCTCTGGCCTCGCCTTGTTCATCTTCACGATTGGATTTTGAGATCTTGGTTGCCAATTTTGAAAGGCGATGTCTTCATTCACCCTTGTGCTCAAGGTTTTTTCATTGTTGAGTTTGATATTCAAGAAGATAGATATTTGATCTTTATTTCTGACCCCTGGTTTTGGAAATATTCCCACACAATACGCAATTTGTGGCATTCCTTCAAAAATACCCATGTTTTCGATTTGAAAAATCCGTCTTTATCTATCTGGAAATGTCATGGAAAAACTGCTTCTAGAAACAAGTCGCTACAAGAATTGTGATAGTGCTATAGGATTTTTGAAGATGTCTGCTACCGGATTTGAACTACATAAACCATCATTGGAAAGACCAAGTCTAATTATTTTTAATTCATCAAAAATATGGAAAATTCATGAAATTAACAACTAAATATATTATAAGCTTGCAATGGCACGTATCTTGATAATTACAAGGGAATATGGTAAAAAGGAACAATGATGAGATAAAAGGGATGGACAAAAGGGTAAAAAATGGGACGCATATGACAGTGAGAAAGATACCAAAATGGCAGCCCAAAAATTTTAGAAGTGCTATTGTTGAATTCACATTGTGCTCAGCTCTTGCGTTTCATTTTATGTTGGATTCATTTTTCCCGGTAAAACCATTTTCCTCATCTTAGCTGATAGGAACTTCCTTACTATTAGACCAAAGATTTATTACTGCACCTACCACTTATAAACTTTTGTGTTTTCCCGAATGAGGCTATGTGCCTATTGGAAAGGCCTTTGGTCTGAGAAGTTTACAGTGTTCATTTTCAATATGTTGCCATTACCGTCAACCCTTTTATCCTGTTCTTATTTATGTTAAATATGACATCTATCTTTTTACTTAAATGTTGCAAGTTGCTTCTTAGTGACAGGGGGCAGTCAACTTCATTTTGTTCATTGAGGTTACCCCCTATGGCCCAAGAGACAACTCGAGGTCTATTACCTCCCTAGTTTCACCGTGCAAGACTGGCGATGATATGCAATGATTGAACAAGGAACGTGTTCAAATTCATAGCTCATAAGTCTAGTCGGGCCTTATCGCCCCTTCAAAATTTTCTTCTTCTTTTTCTTCTTCTTTGCATGTCCTATACCCCCATGGGAAAATTGTAATAAAATGAGCTAGAATGAGGTCTCTATTATGTAAAACATCAGCTCCCTAAAACTTGGTCATCAATGCATGATCTAGAGTGTGTTTTTTCACTTGTTAATTATATCTTGTCTTCTGCGATTTATAATTTTCTAAGTTTTTTCTCTCACCTCCTCCAAAGTTGGCGTGTGTACTAATGGTTAGGCCTTAGTGTGTTATTTATTAGTCTATTGTCTAATGTATATTACCATGCTAGTCGTTTTATCTATATTCTTATGGGCATGCATTAGGTCCCTCTAGGATTTTTTAATTGTTATAATAAGTTATAAAATTTCCCATAAAACTAGATTTTTACCTTGTAAATTTATGTAATATTAAACAAGTGGTACTAAGAGGTGTTATATGCCTTGGGGGCATCGTTTTCTAACCTAGAATACCCCTTTTACTCTTTAACCCCCTTTTCGAGTAAAATAATTGATTTTTTCTCATCAAAAAGTCAATTTTACTTGAAAAGGGTAAATACAAGATAAATAAATCAACTCCCTAGTATTTAGGAAACATGTTTTTAGATTGTCTCTAGTTCAATGATCTTTAATATGAGTGAGTGGCACTTGAGGGTGAGTTGTTTGGACTTTAAGAGGAGTTAAGTAATCATTTAGCTCGAGTTGGTGAAGATCTGTATGTGAGGTGCACCCTCCCTGTCAAGAGGTGGCGAACTCTCTACCTCTTGAGAGGTGGTGCCCTCCCACTCTCCCTCTTCTTCACATGTGGCAATTCAACTTCTCCTTGGTGAAATGTGTCTTCAATATATCCACACACTCAGTTGATTTAACATTGGGATGTGTTCCCCCCTCCTCGGGAAATGTGTCCTCTCTCCTTTTATAAGCAAGTTGACCTCTCCATTGTTGGTGAATGAGAGTTTTGGTCAAGCTTGATGTTCTACTATCTGACGCAGACCCCCAACCCTCAGGTCGAGGTCCACACAGGATCTTTCAATTTCGGCCCTTAGAGTATGACTAGCTCTTTTATTTCCTCTCAGGAATTCCTTACACACCCAACTGAGTGTATTTCATAGGTCCTTTTGAGTTATGCTCACGTGATCTTTGCACTGGCATGAACTCCACGATCAGCATCCAACTGACATTGGGACTTTCCCCTTTTCCTTTCAGGATACCGGATTTCGCGAGTTCACGAATCCTATTGTCGAGCGCCTTACCGCTTCGACCTCAGAACCCCAAAATACCAAACACACGACTTTTCTTGCCACTTATTTCGGATTTCCGGGACTTGAGTGGACGACCAACACATGTCCCTCTTTCCTTATGATTTCCTGGTTTCCGAAATTCCTCCCCTTATGATCTTTCGAAATTTTCCCCGAAGTTTGACCAACCCTATGACCTTTGTCACACGTTTCCTCCAACAAGTACCTGGGACCCTGCCTTTTCAGCTTCCTGCTTCTCGCGATTTCAGGAGTTGCGATGACGTGCAACTCTACCTCTCGACTCTCGGAGTCCCGAAACCCGAATTACCATAATCCCAAAAATCCACTTTAAGTTCTGTCGCACTTCGGGATTTCTCTTTCACTATGTCTCGTCCCTTGTCATCAATATTCCCGGTATGTCGAACCCCTAAATACCGAAATGGTGCTATCCCACTTCTAAGGAGATCAATGGTTGTGGTTCTTCCCTTGATCCGACGGCTGGCGCGATTTCACGTACCGGGAGTTCATGATGCTCTCGATTCCAATCACTGTCTCCTCGAGATCCCAGATCCCAAAATGTCGAAATGCTCCTCCGCAAATTCTTCGCGTTTCGCGATCTTGGAGCTTCTAATGTGGAGTGTTCTTCTCCTTGTCAACAAAAATGTCGATTCCCAAAATGTCGAAAAAATGTCCTGCCGCGATTTCTGATTTCAGACTTTCCTCCCTCCTGTGTCCCGATCACTCATCCTCGGGACCTCCGAAACCCTGAATTCTGAAGTTCTGAAATTCCGACCTCGTTGCTCTTCGCCTTTATACACTAAAACTCTTTTCGTGTTTTAGGGATTTGATCAACCAAAGGTTTCATCCACACTTCGGACTTATGACCCCCGAAATGTCTAAATGATCTCGACGGTCCAATGATCAAAATCAACGGTCCACATTAAATCCTACCTTTTGAAGGTGGATTTGTCCAACGTTTAACTTCCCCGCAACTTTCTTGGATCCTACGATCCTCGCTATTTCAGGATTTCTCCTCAGAGAATTTCGACCGTTCAGTTTCCTCCTCAAGAACCTCTGGTTCAAAATCAACTCTATGATCCTTCTCTAGGATGTGACTTCTGCACACAACTTGGGCTTCCTACTTTCTCTTGAATGATTCAAAGGCCCTAACCCTTCTGAGCTTTCTTCACAACTCGGGTCTTCAAGGAGTCTTTTGCACGCACTCCTTGTGTTGATCCTCCAAATACTTCAGCGTACTTGAACTCTCGACTCTGTGCACTTTCTCGGCAACAACAGTCCTTCAATATCTCAACCTTAGTTGATAATTTTTAAGGTCTCGACCTACCTGCGCACACCTTGCACGACCTCTGTGCTTGTATTTCACTTCTACTGGAATGAGAACAATGGTATCCCTCCTGAGCTTTCAAAGATAAACTCTGAACCCTGTCAATGCACACCTTGCGGACACTTCCACTTCACTCCTTGCAGGAACTTCTCTCACTTAGGAAGAGAAACAATTGAAACTCATTCTCTCTCTCTCTCTCAGTTTTCAAACATCCAACATGAAAAACATACATTCACACACATCATAATAACAAATGCATGACAGAGAAAATAAAACAACCATAAGCATAACATTCAGCATGTATACACAGAAAGAATTATAACACCATGAGTCTGAATCAAAGCTTCATATATTAATTCAGAACTTTTGTACATGGGTTCTTCTCTACAACTCTCTACTTCCTCTCGAATCTAATTTCCTTAATGATCTAATTCTGATCGATACAATGATACAAAGGTGAGGATGTCTATAGTCATTTTCCCTCCTGTTCCTAAAACTGTCTAATCTAGAATTTAAATATACCTACTTTCATTAACTATGCATAAATGCCTCTACCTCCTACAGATGAGAGAGAATCGCTCATGATCCCTTTACAATGTGCAAGTATGCTTCCCTTTAACCATTATATTAATGCTTCAAAACATTTCCAAAACATGTAAAATGTGTGTTGCACTTTCCAGCTGTCTTCTGCCTTCATGCTCGCTTGGTTGGTTGCTTGAGATGCTCCTGCATCATACTCTCTCGCTTGAAAATTTTCATGAGCTCTTGCACGGTCTGTCCATGCTTTTGAATTTCTACTTCATCCTCCCAACTGGCATCTTCAACTGGATGTCCCTTCCATTTGACCAAGTATTCAAAATACTCTTTCCTCTTGGTCCTCCTGNTGAACCTTTGTATGTTCACTGTCTTCTCCTGCTTCTTCAGATCTGTAAGGTTACAAATCTGAGATGTTGAATATCGGTGAAATTCTGATCCCATCGAGTAATTCAATCTCATATGTGTTTGCCCCAAATTCTATTACAATCTTGCATGGTCCAATCTTCTTCATCTTCAGTTCGTTATATGTTCCCCTTGGGAACCTTTCTTTCCTCAAATGTGCAAGAATCATATCATCGACTTCAAATTGAATTTCTCGCCTGTGTTGATCTGCTCTATGCTTATATTCTTGATTTGAATTCTGCAATCGCTCCTTGAATTGGTTATGAAGCTCCTTCATTGCTTCTACAAAATCCTCTGCACTAGCACTCCTGAATTCAGTTTGTTCTGAATATTTCAATTCAGAAACTCCTCTTGGTTGCATTCCATACACAATTTCGAATGGACTCTGCCATGTGCTTTTGTTAAATGAATCATTGTAAGCAAATTCCGCGTGTGGTAGATTGTTATCCCACGGACTGTGGTGTTCAGCCACTAGGCTCCTTAGCAAATCTCCCAAGCTTATGTTTACAAATTTTGTTTGCCCATCTGTCTGAGGATGATAAGCTGAGATAAATGACAAATTTGTCCCCAGCTTCATCCATAAAGTCCTCCAAAAATGTCTCACGAACTTGGTGTCTCGATCTGAAACTATACTTTTTGGTAAGCCGTGAAAGCTGACAACTTCCTTGAAAAACAGGTTCGCAATATGAGTTGTGTCGTTGGTTTTATGGCATGATATGAAATGTGCCATCTTTGAAAATTTTTCTACCACCACAATGATGAATCAAATCCTCTTTTTGTCCTTGGCATCCCTAATACAAAATCCATGCTCACTGCATCCCATGGCCTTTCAGGTATGGGTAACAGCTGGTATAACCCTGTGTTTTGCCTTTTTCCCTTTGTGTGCTGACAAATTCTACATCTTTCCACAAATGTTTTGACATCGGTCCTCATCCCCAGCCAAAAATTTGAGCCATTTAATTTCGAGAACGTTTTGTCATGACCGAAATGTCCGCCCAATCCTCCACTATGTTTTTCTTTCAATAGATTCTCCTTCATGGAGCATTTTGGAATACATAATTGATTGCCTCTGAATAATAATCCATCCTGGATCATATATTCGTTCCACTGGCTTCTGTCCTTGAGAATTGGATTCTCAGATGCCTCATATGCCTCTTTAAAATCTGGATTGTCTCTGTACATTTCTTTGAGATTATCAAAACCCAAAGTTTTGACTCTAAATTCCTACAGCAAACATTTCCTGCTCAAAGCATCAACAACTTTGTTAGCAGTTCCAGAAATATGTTGAATTACAAAAGTAAAATTCTGCATGTATTCAACTCATTTAACATGTCTTTGGTTCAACTTCTCTTGTTGAGTCACGAATTGTAAGGCATGATTATCACTGTAAAAAACAAACTCTTTAGGAACCAAATAATGTCTCCATTTCTTCAGCGCTTGTATGACTGCATAAAATTCTTTGTCATATGTGGAGTACTTAACCTTTGCTTCATTCAGTTTCCCACTGAAGTATGAAATCGGTCTATTGTCTTGGCTTAAGACCGTTCCTATGGCAAATCCTCTTGCGTCACATTTGACCTGAAACGTCTTGTTGAAATCTGGCAACACCAAAATTGGTTGTTCAGTAATCTTCCTTTTCAACAGATTGAAACTTTTCTTTGCTTCCTCTATCCAGTGAAAATATTTATGTCTTTTCTTCACTGTTTCCATCATTGGTGCACTAATCCCACTGAAATTTCGGATGAATTTCCTGTAGAAACTAGCTAATCCATGGAAGCTTCGAACCTCAAATACACTTTTCGGTGATGGCCAATTTTTAATTGCCTCTACCTTTTCTGGATCCATCTTTAGCTCATTTGCAGAGATAACAAAACCCAAATAAATGAGTTATGTCCTCATAAATTTTGATTTCTTCATATTTATCAGCAACTTCTCTTGATGTAATCTCCTCATCACTATAGCTAAATGCTTCAAATGCTCTGCTTCTGTTTTGCTGAAAATTAATATATCATCCAGATATACAATAACGAACTTCCCGATAAACTCTTTCAAGACTTCATTCATCAATATCATGAAAGTGTTGGGCACATTTGTTAAGCCAAACGGCATAACAAGCCATTCATACAGCCCTTCATTTGTCTTGAATGTTGTATTCCATTCATCACCTTCTCTCATTCGGATTTGATGATATCCGCTCTTCAAATCAATATTTGAAAAACATTTCGCTCCACTCAAGCAATCCATCAAATCATCCATCCTTGGCAAAGGAAATCTATATTTGATGGTAATCTTTTTGATTGCCCTCGAGTCTGTACACATCCTCCAGCCTCCATCTTTCTTTGGGCTAAGCACTATTGGAACAGTGCACAGACTCAAGCTCTCTCTAACCAATCCTTCGTCCATTAAATCATGGACTTGTCTCTTGACCTCTTCATTCTCCTGTGGCATCAATATGTATGTTGCTTTGTTTGGTAAACTAGATACAGGTATAAGATCGATGTGATGACTTATACTTCTAATCGGTGGCAACGAACAAGGTAGTTCGTCCACTACTATATCAGCAAACTCTTCCAGCAACTTCTAGATTTCCTCTGTTAAATCATCCACTCTTGTATTGGTTAAAACAATTCTAGGCTTCCTAACCATGATGAATTGTGTATCTTCCTTCTTCTTAACCTCTCTAAGAAGTTCCTTCCCACTCATGAGAAGTACAGTTTTTCTCACCTATGGTTTCACTTATTTATCCTTAATCAGCAGCAACATGTGATTTCTCCCATTCTTCTCCAGGGTGTATGTGTTCTTTCTCCCATTATGAATCACATTCCTGTCATATTTCCATGGTCTACCCAGCAATAGATGACAAACATCCATGGAAATGACATCACATAATATTTCATCCTTGTATCCTCCTATTTTGAATTCAACTAAACATTGTTTAATGACATTTACCTGATGTTATTTTTGTAGCCACGAAACTCTGTATGAGCTTGGATGTTCAATAGTATCCAGCTCCATCTTTTCTACCATCTATGTAGAAACGAGATTCTTTGTGCTACCACTTTCCACAATGACTTTGCATACCCTGTCTTTGGTCTTGCAAGCAGTCCGAAAAATTCTGTTCCTTTGGGTTGGGTTCTCTGCCTCCTTCTCTAGCGCTAAGAGAACTTTTATCATCATCAAGGATCTTCCACCCTCAGCATCTTCTGCCTCAACATTCCGTCCTTGTGCTTCAGCAATGTGAGTTTCACCTCCTTCTTTCTTTCTATCTGGACATTCATAGGATTTGTGTCCATTTTTTCCACAGGTAAAGCATTTTATTTCTCCACCTCTACCTCTTACTCTTCCTCTCGTTCAAGGAAAAGTATTTGTATCAGCATACTGTCCTCTCTGTGAGCTCCCGCATCTCTCAGTTTGAGTTTGAGGTTTCTTCCACTCTTCTTTAGGTTTTGGATTCTTGTCCTGGGCAATTGTTTTTCCTCTAGCTTGACTTCTACCTCAGCCTCTTTGACCTTACTTTCGGCTCAGCTTCTCTTCAGCTTTCAGAGCCATCTGATAAGCATCCTCCACATTCTGAAGGCTCATTATGCTCATCTCATCCTAAATGTCATATCGCATACCATTCATGTACCTGGCAACCTTTTCATCATCACTTTCCCGATGACCTGCTCTAATGTTTATCCTATAGAACTCTTTAGTGTATTCTTTCACTGACATTAGCTTCTGTCTCAAATTATGGGTTCTCCGAAACAGAGTAATTTGATAATCCTTGGGTATGAATTTGGATTTCATCTTCGCAACCATTCTATCCCGGCTTTTGATTTTTTGCTTGCCTTTGCAACGTCTGACAGCCTGTAGTTCATCCCACCATAATGTTGCATGTCCTTTAAGTCTTGTGACAACATGTTTGACCTTCTTGTCTTCCTCAATATCTTCATAATCAAAATATTTATCCAAAGCTCTAATTCAGTCCAGAAGTTCTTCTACATTCAGGTTTCCTTCATATACTGGGATGTCCATTTTCGCTCTGGTATCCTCGCAACAGCCCTGAATAGGTTTTCATCTACTGCATCTTCGGCTGCAACTTCTTCTCCCTCGTTTCCAGCTTCATTTTCACTTTCAGCCTCACTGATATCCCTAGCATTGACTGTGTGCCTCTGTGTTGTCTCCATGGCATCAAGCCTAGCACGTAGTTCACACATTTCCCTTTCCACTATTGGATCAGGCATTGGCCTCTCTCTCCTTCTCGGTGGCATGGTTGCAAATATTTTATCTTTTCTCTACTAAAGAAAGAAAAGAACTCTTACTCGCTTTGATACCACACTAACGCACACCACCAACCCTCAGGTCGAGGTCCGCACAGGATCTTTCAATTTTGGCCCTTAGAGTATGATTGGCTCTTTTATTTCCTCTCAGAAATTCCTTACACACCCAACTGAGTGTATTTCACAGGTCCTTGTGAGTTATGCTCACGTGATCTTTGCACTGGCATGAACTCCATGATCAACATCCAACTGACATTGGGACTTTCCCCTTTTCCTTTCGAGATACCGGATTTTGCGAGTTCGTGAATCCTATTGTCGAGCACCTTACCTCTTCAACCTCCGAAACCCGAAATACCAAACACACAACTTTTCTTGCCACTTATTTCGGCTTTCTAGGACTTGAGTGGACAACCAACACACGTCCCTCTTTCCTTATGATTTCCCGGTTTTCGAAATTCCTCCCCTTATGATCTTTCGGAATTTTCCCTGACGTTTGACCAAACCTATGACCTTCATCACACGTGTCCTCCAACAAGTACCTGGGACCCTACTTTTTTGGCTTCCTGCTTCTCATGATTTCAGGAGTTGCGATGACGTGCAACTCTTCCTCTTGACTCCCAGAGTCCCGAAACCCGAATTGTCCTAATCCTGAAAATCCACTTTAAGTTCTATCACGCTTCCCGACTTTGGGATTTCCCTTTCACTATGTCTCGTCCCTTGTCATCAGGATTATCGGTATGTCGAACCCTGAAATACCGAAATGGTGCTATCCCACTTCTAAGGAGATCAACGACTGTGGTTCTTCCCTTGATCTGACGACTGGCGCGATTTCGCGTACTAGGAGTTCATGATGCTCTCGATTCCAATCACTGTCTCCTCGAGATCCCAGATCCTGAAATGCCGAAATGTCGAAACGCTCCTTCCCAACTTCTTCACGTTTTGTGATCTCGGAGCTTCTGATGGGGATTTCTCTACTCCTTGTCAATGGAAATGCCGAAATGTCAATTCCCAAAATGCCGAAAAAATGTCCTGTCGTGATTTCTTATTTCAAACTTTCCTCCCTCCTGTGTCCCGATCACTTGTCCTCAGGACCTCCGAAACCCCGAATTCTGAAATTTCGACCTCGTCGCTCTTCACCTTTATACACAAAAACTCTTTTCGCATTTCGGGGATTTGATCAACCAAAGGTTTCATCCACACTTTGGACTTATGACCCTCGAAATGTCGAAATGATCTCGACAATCCAATGATCGAAATCAATGGTCCACATTAAATCCTACCTTTCGAAGGTGGATCTGTCCAACGTTTAACTTCCCCACAACTTTCTTGGATCCTACGGTCCTCTCTATTTCGGAAGTTCTCCTCGATGAATTATGACCGTTCAATTTCCTCCTCAAGAACCTCTGGTTCAAAATCGACTCTGCCATCCTTCTCTGGGAAGTGACTTCTACACACAACTTGGGCTTCCTGCTTTCTCTTGAATGATTCAAAGGCCCTAACTCTTCTGAGATTTCTTCGCAACTCAGGTCTTTAAGGAGTCTTCTGCACACACTCCTTGCAGTGATCCTCCAAATACTTCAGCGTACCTGAACTCACAACTATGTGCACTTTCTCGGCAACAACAGTCCTTCAATATCTCAACCTTAGTTGATAAGTTCTAAGGTCTCGACCTACCTGCGCACACCTTGCACGGCTTCTGTGCTTGTCTTGCACTTCTAATGGAATGAGAACAATGGTATCCCTCCTGATATTTTAGAGATAAACTCTGAACCCTGTCAACGCACACCTTGTGGACACTTCCATTGCACTCCTTGCAGGAACTTCTCTCACTCAGGAAGAGAAACAATTGAAACTCATTCTCTCTCTCTCTCAGTTTTCAAACATCCAACATGAAAAACATACATTCACACACAACATAATAACAAATGCATGACAAAGAGAATACAACAACCATAAGCATAGCATTCATCATGTATACAAAGAAAGCATTATAACACCATGAGTCTGAATCAAAGCTTCATATATTAATTCAAAAATTTTGTACATGGGTTCTTCTCTACAACTCTCTGCTTCTTCTCTATGCTAATGTCCTTAATGATCTAATTCTGATCGATACAATGATACAAAGGTGAGGGTGTCTATAGTCGTTTTTCCTCCTATTCCTAAAACTGTCTAATCTGGAATTTAAATCTACCTACTTTCATTAACTATGCATAAATGCCTCTACCTCCTACAGATGAGAGCGAATCGCTCATGATCCGTTTACAATATGCAAGTACGCTTCCCTTTAACCATTATATTAATTCTTCAAAACATTTCCAAAACATGTAAAATGTGTTTTGCACTTTCCAGCTGTCTTCTGCCTTCATGCTCGCTTGGTTGCTTGCTTGCTATGCTCCTGCATCACTATCATTGTAAAAATGTTCTATTGGAATAAAAAGGTTTTGGAGGTCAATATGATGGATTGCATTACTTGTATGAATGCTTGATGTTCATGTTTAAATTTATGAGGTAACCGTACAGCTTAGTTATTTGCATTATAATTTTGTAAGTTGGCCTTTGAAGGGGTGTTGTCACCCAGTAGGAAAAGATCTTCTAAGCTAGTTTGTTTCTTAGATATTTTTGTCTTTTTACATAGTTGATTAAATATTTGCATGCAAATTTTGGTTAATTAATATGATATCTAGATTTCATGTGTAGGGAGCACCAATATTTAATGGATTGTTTGCAAGTTCATTAAATTTTACAGGTCCTCATACTTGGAGAAGTGGTTGGTTTGAGTTCAATATTCCACAAGCTTCAATCATATTGAGAACAAAGTCTCTTAGCTTTGCAACAAAATATTATTTTCACATGATAAATAAGTTTCATACATCTCGAAACATCACATCACTCCAAAAATAATTTCCTCGTGATATATCACATTGCACAAAAACCCATTGTTGCACGATAGCAAAGTTTCCTCCTACATAATGTTTCACACCTAGAATTTTCGACGTTGACATAGAGTGTATCACCAAGATTTAGAACAAGGTGTGATATGTGAAGTCTCCATGATGTATTTCCAATATTTAGAGAAAGTTGTAACACATCTTCATCACATCTTTTAAATCTTCTATCTCTCACGATGTATTGCATGCACCTAAAACTTTCTCTTGTGTGATATGCCATGTGAACTAAAAGAATTATTTTCCCAAGTGTATTGCACTGAAAATTGTTTTCCCCATGAAATGATACATCACACAAAATATTATTGTCACACGACAAAGGAGTTTCATCCCTCATGAAAATTTGCAATGCTCCAAAAACCATTTCCCGACCACATATCACATCGCATAGAAAATTATTTTCGCGTGAAAAAAAAGTTTCCTCCTACGTGGCGTTTTGCACGCAAAATTTTTAACGTGTGACACAAAGTGTATCACTGGTATTTAGAGAACGGTGCGATGCTTGAAGTCTCTAGGATGTATTTCCAAGATCTAGAGAAAGTTGTGACATGAGTTGTATCGCTATGATTTGAGGAAAGTTGTGACAGAGGTCATATCACACCCATCACTCACTTGAGCATGATACGACGTAGGAAAAACAAATTGGCCTCAACATATTTAATTTCTCCAAACTTTTCTTTGTCATGATATATCTTTTTTTTTTTTTAAATAAAAAAGGGGCAGAGCCTTCTATGCTATATTATCAAAAATTGTAACAAAATGTACAAAACCAAGATTCTGAGACTGTCAGAATGCTGCCGGAAACCGGAAACCAGCATTGACGCCAAGCATAAACAGCTGTAGTCTATTGGCACCTGTCCTGCCCGG
>JASDQU010735563.1:335769-359340 GCA_032191745.1 Picea mariana | reverse complement strand
CTGCTAGTGGATCAACACACTAGCATAGAAAACAAAGCACTTTTTTGTCAAGAAACAACTCCATACCAAACACATCAATAAAAAGACTCTTAGGAACACAAGAACAATATGCAATTGGAACAATAGGTGTGATTGTCACCACTGCTAAGAAAACAAGGACACAATATACCCTAGAAATCAAAGATGGAAATTTAGAAAATGATAAGGTGATAATAAGGCTATCTCTATCCAAGCATTTAGATTTTAATATTCCTCTTTCACTTTTTCCTTAAATTTAAATTTATTTTTTCTATATCTTTGCATTCTTCAGATCTTGCCATAATCTCACAATTCTTGTTTGACCCACAACAACATGAAAAAAAATAAGAAAGGAAAACAATAAAAAGAAACATTGGAAATCAAAGATAAAAGGTAAATATTGTTAAATATGAATTCAAACAAATTTCCTTCCACCGTTCATTTTCTAACTCACACTTGTTTTCCATGTACAAGAACAAACTAGCACCATCCATCCCAATAAGTATTCTAGAGTTGACTAGTTTCAAGGCTAGATATGTTTTCCATGGCACTATCATTGGCACATACAAACCAATACTTGAAAAAACACAAAAGACAAATGATATTTTGCGAGCATATTTGACACATATAAAATGTGAAATGATAGTGACCTTGAATGTCTATAGCAATTTCATTGAACAACATTAAGGAAAAATTTCATGAAAAGGAATTTCTATTGCAAATTTCAAAATTGCACCCAAAAAACATTATGACCATAGTGAATGTTATTGTATTCTGCTAGTGGATCAACACACTAGCATAGAAAATGTAGCATTTTTTTTTCAAGAATACAACTAATACATACCAAACACATCAATAAAAAGACTCTTAGGAATACAAGAACAATATTCCATTGGAACAATAGGTGTAATTGTCGCCACTGCCAAGAAAACAAGGACATAATATACGCTAGAAATCAAAGATGGAAATTTAGAAAATGATAAGGTGATAATAAGGCTATCTCTATCCAAGCATTTAGTTTACAAAAGATTTATTTTCTTTTCCTCTACTTTCCATAGAAAAAAAAAATAAATGTATACATGTGTTTCACTAAATTGCAGCTATAGTTATTTCCAACATTTGCAATGCATTTTACTTCCATTTAATGCTAACTTTCAAAGAAATAATTCTCCATCTTGTTGTTCAAAAATGTGGTCAAACTAAAAGAAGCACAACCTAACACACTATGCACAAGTTGGTCAACATTCATCATGCCATTAAGGGAAAAGATTAAGACATTTGAAGATCTAAAAATGTTCCTCAATTGCATAAATGAGGGAAAACATTGGTGCCATATAAAAAATATGTTATATTACACATACTTTTTATGAAAATGATTTTTTCTAACATATACGTTGAACAATGTCAAACAGTTTGAGGGCATGTTCATAGTACCAAATATATTTTCAAATATTTTTCACCCAATATGCTTGAAACGCAAACTAGTTTTAGAATATTTTGGATCAATACAAAGAATAATGCTATATTGTGCTAAAGGTTAGGCTGAAATGTCTTACCACTATTCACACCACTTAAAGTAAAACATAATCAACATAGAAAATACACAAATTCCATGTTCTCTTAAAGATGATATCTTGAGATAACTATTATGGGATTTAATAACTTTATTGCATGAAGATTACATAAGCTTTAATGTATGAAGATTACCTAAAAGACAAATAAATTGTTGTAATCTACATGATGCATGACTTTATTGTTCATGGAACCTTTGTACTTAGTACTTAGTTGGCATAATACAATAGTTGATGTAGAGAGAAACATCGAAGAATGAAAATTTCAGAGTTATTTACTAGATATTCCACAGTCATAGCCATATTTTCATGGAATTTTTGAATCCTAATGAGGATGTTCAAAGGTAATAATAGCCAAGCTGACCATTTTTGGAACTAGACAAGTCGGCTAAACCTAATTTTAAAACCTAAATCGATAATAATGAATAAAACTTAAAAACTTGTAATGTATAAAACCTAAATAAAAGTTAATAATAATAATATATAATAAATTAATAATAATAATATTAATATATAATAAACTAATAATATTAATTACGCCGATAGGTGTCCCCCCTATTGGAATCGGTGGATTAATCAACCTTTTAATCATAAATTTCAATCTTAGGGTTGGCAATTGAAGATGTTGGCATATTCTTTGTCTTACTCTCTAATCAATGGATGAGATTTTGATAAATTAACATCCGCTCAATTATAAAGACTTACATTCATGTGATTACTTTTTCACATTTACTAAATAATATTAAAAAATTACGTGTTCACCACCAAATTGCCACATTCACTAATTAAGATTTGGTTATATTAAAACAATGCTAGATTGACAGGTGTGACATGGCCACCTCTTTTTGTAACAGATTTTTCATGCCTGCGCTTATGTTTCATGAACTCATGCCTGCAATCAAGCCAAACGTAGCATCCGCATGATGACATTGGCCATGTAGTGCCACATCCAAACCTGGCCAAAATTAAACGCCTAACAATATGACACCTGCTATAAATTCTTTGGTCTGTAATTCGTGGTGAAGTAATTACGAGAGACAAAAAGTAATTAAGGATTTGGAATAGCCCATAAGGAGGCCCTTCATGCACACTCTAAACTTGGCATTAAGTCGTTCACATTCCAATCCACCATTCACACTCCAATCCACACTCCAATCCATTGTTAATTATTAATTATTCAAAATTGAATTTGCACATATATTTTGTTAACAATGACACCTGCGATCATATTGAAAATAATGTAAATGTTAATATTTGTAGTGGCCACGTTTTTTTCTTTTTGATTTTTTAAGTTATATAGTTCAAAAATAATGTAAATATTAATATTAATAGTGGCCACGTTTTTTATTTGTTTTGATATCAAGCGTTACCAGGCAATGGTAATTAGACGCATCAATTCTAGAGCAGTGACCATGTTTTTTTGGGATATCAAGCATTACCACGCGCATGTGTTTCGGTTAACATAGTGATAGTTGGACTCAGTGGTACACATACCCAGACCGCATGCTAAATCTACCCCAACTCTACTGTAAGAAATATTTGAAAGGCCTGCATTGTAGACTGCAGTTGTATCTTGCATGTAATTAGTGTGTCTACATGACATATTTGTTCTTCCATTCCATGGCCTGTAAATTTGCGATTGATTGTGATTTACATTATGTAAGGGATCTATCCAGTTTTGGATGTTTTTTTTATTTTTGGTTATTTTCTCCTTATAATATTTTTAAATTGCTTTGTATAATCACAATGGAAGAAGAAGCGAATGAGGAGGCTCAAAAGGAAGTGCAAGAAGATCAGACAAATATCTAAGTACCTTAACATTGGTGGTTGTTTTAGAAATATAGCTTTAGATGCTGGAGACTTCTATTGTTGTTTTTTGTAGTTTTGGATGGTGTGCCTTGTAGCCTTTACTATGTGGAGAATGCAGTTTTTTGAATTGTATTAATGTAATGTATCATGCTCCTATCAATTTTGTATCATGCCCATACAAAGTTTTAAATAATTGTTTCTGGAATTAAAATTTTGGTTGCCAAAGCTATTAGCTTCTTGGGCATTAATATTTCATTCTCAAATTGAAACGCCTGGGAGTGATCTACTACTCTTTCTGCATGAATTCCAACAACTTTCTTAACCTCCATAAAATCTTCGTTCATCAATAGCTCCCTTTTCTTCTCTTCATTGTATTTTCCTTACGCCTCCACAATCGTTGCCAAACAATTTTCTGACAGCTCTCTTCTATTGGAATCTAGACTTCCTCAATTCCTACCAACGAACTTTGAACTTCTGTTATTGCCTCATTGAAGCTGCCAACACAGACTTTTCTCATAGCTCTCTAGTCAGATGGGTCTTGCCACTCCGGAATTGTCACTATAGTCTTCCTTCTGCCCTCTGTAACACCTTGTTTCCCCCAGTTTGTAAAAATAACTAGACTAGCCAAGAACTGTGGCAAACTCGGAAATGTGAATGTGTGATGTGAATGGACCTTGTGGAAAAGGTCGATGAATGTGAATAATATTAGGAATATACATATATATTGCAGGACTGTTGAGAGGGGATATGCTGAAAAAGAGACCACAATGGTTGGAGAAAGGTGATGGAAGGCACCTAGAATGGTGGCGTTAACTTCCACCGAGAACAATATCGTATTTGGACTTCACTGGCCTGGAGAACCAAGAGAGGCTCCCTAGCCCCGAATTAAATGTCTCGCAAGCTGGTAGGTAGATGGCTCCTTAGGAATTAATGAGGGATGGGGGGGGGTGAACCGCCCCTTTGTAGAGCCGTCAGGCCTGACCAGTGCGAGGGAAATCGCGCCACACACAACCTCACAAGAGGATAAGGCGTGAGGGAGAAACGATTGGGGGCAGACGCGAGGGGAGATTGAGAAATCTGGAGATATGCAGAGTGAGTGATAGCAGAGAAGGGGGAGAGTAACCCTCGTTCTCAGTCACTGGAAAACTGAGACACAATCTCACAACATCATGGTCTCAGCTTGGGGGTGGCTAGTTGTAAATCCTCTCAGAATAGTTGAGCCTACGGTTGAGTGGAAATGAGCACCCCTCTCAGCAGTCGCACTCACTTCTGGTGTTATTTTTGATAAGTGTTTTACATCTTGCATCTTGAAATTCATATGCTGACATATATGCTCATAAACTGTGAAATTGTGAATGATTACAGTATAAGACTGTATGTGCAGTGTTTTGATAAGAAAGGGTAGATGTATTCTTATAACAGAGAAACCACGCATGGCTTATGTTGATAGATAAATTTAATTATGCGAAATTTGAACCAAGTGAGACTTCTAGTTCGTTCATGGAAATTTGTTTCCCCTTATCTATCTCCAGGAATGCCCTGGAATAGAACTCTCCACAGAGATACCCTTCTTGGAAAATTTTACCAAGAACCTGGAAAAAGGACCTAAATGCGCAAGTCTTAGCAACCTTGTATGAGGAAGAATGATCCTCTTGAAATCCTGAAGTAGCAGCATAGGGATAAGTATCGATCGACGGATGAGATCTCGTCGGAAGATCTGTGGTCGTTCACGACCGATAGATTGGTGGAAGAAACAAGGGCGTTACATGCCTTACCCCTTTTCTTTTATCTTCATGAGTAGCGAGGAAATCGGGACTATAGATCCCCAAGGTCTATGGGAGTATCTAGACCATTGGTTTTTCCACGTCCAGAGAGCAGTGGGAGAGTGCATGGCGTAGGACAGGTCTGAGTTATCGGATCTTAGCTAGAAAACCCAATAGTTGTTGGATCTGTTAGGAGATGCAAAAGGGTTAAGCCCTCGTGAACAGGGGCGAAAGTCCCGAAAGAGGAGTTGGTACATGGCATGGGACAGATCTGACTCATTAGATCTTAGCTAGAAATCCCAACAGCCATTGGATCTACTAGGATATGCATGAGGGTTAAGCCCTCGTGAACAAGCGCGAAAGTACCAAGAGAGGAGTCAGTATCGGGGATTTGGAGTTCGGGATTTCGGGAGCCCTGATGACAAGAGATCGGGACACTCCATGGTGAAATTCCCGATATAGATCTAGACCATCCATCCGTGAAGGACACATGGTGGAGATTGAGTGTCCATCGGTATTTCGGATACCAGGGATTTGAGTTGACAAAGGATTTGCGTCACTGGGGGTCGCAAGTCGCAAAATCGCTAAACAATGAGGACCGTCCATCTGAGGGAGGATACGTGGATGATAGTTCTTCGACCCCTATTCACCTTTGCAAGCAATGCACGAACATGATCCCTTTGGAGGATCCCAGGGTCTATAATGACCGTTAGATTTGAGGAAGAGACGCATGCATTAATGCCATGACCCCCTTTTCCCTTGCAAGAGATGAAGGAATCGGGACCGTAGATCCCATGGTCCATGGAAGTACCTGGACCATCCATCTATAGAGTACACATGGCTACTGGTAAGCGCTTTGGTGTTTTGGCACCTGAGAAACAAAAGGGCAAGAACCCTTGTCTTCGCGAGTCGCGAAATCCCAATTGCTGAAACCCCGAATCGGTTTAAGTGTGAATAAGTTTGAGAAAGCCGGGATTTAACCATGACCGTTGATCACCCTAAAAAGATCATAAAGGTTGATCGTGGGTGAAGGTCGCAGCCATCTATCGGAGGGACATGTGGTTTCCGATCGACATTTCGGTGTTTCGGCACCCAGGAAACCAAAGGGAAAGAATCCCTTGTCTTTGTGTGTCATGAAATCCCAATCACCGAAAACCTGAAATAGCGTGAGGTGTGAATGAGGTTAAGGAAATCCGGGATTTGATCGTGACTGTTGATCATCCCAAAAAGATCAAAACCATTGATCTTGGCTGAAGGCCACCGCCGTCCATTGGAGGGACACATGGCTGCCGATCGATGTTTTGGCATTTCGGCATTCGGGAAACCAGAGGGATAGAAAACCTTGCCCCTACGATTCACGAAATCCCGATGCCTGAAATCCCGATACGCGCTGTAGTGGAGAGGGGAAGTACTGAAAAAATCTGGACCGTCCATCAGATGAGACACATGGTGAGCAATCAAAGATTTGGGAAAAGTCCTGAAATCCCATGGACCGTTGGATCCACACTCTTAAGAGTTTTCGATCTCTTACACGAACTTCCATATCGGAATTCAGGGATTTCAATGACAAAGTGTCTTGGAGTCGTTGCATTTTGAAATCCCGAGTACCGAAACCCCGAAAGGATCCATACTGTCAAATCAGGGGAGGCTTACAACCATTGATCTCCCTTTGGAGGGAAACTTGGGAGACTTCGTGGTTTTCGGGGATTTGAATGGGAAAGGAAGAAGTCATGTATCGTGATTTCCTGAATCACAAAAGGCCAGTAAGGGCTTTGTCGGTTTAAGCACGTGGTCACGAGGACAAGACCCAAACATGAAACTTGTACTCACCAGCCCTTTTGGGGTTCGGCGCTTCGCTGTGTCGGGGTTTGCAGAGTCAAAAGACTTGACGCTCTGGTAGCGCTGAGTCACGAAGAGCGAAAGGATGCCATATTTTTTCGACCTGTGGTCGTGACCCGCAATCCTATGGGAACAGACGAGGGAAGAGCTATCTTACACTAGACCTCCATAGACATTTCGGGGGTCTGATCAATGAGAAATCGATGAAAAATTCGATTCTCATAGTGGGTATGTGACACCCTCCCTCTTCCCCAAATTCGCGGTACAAAATTTCTTTGTGGTTGGCTATAGTATCCAAGTCTTAATAAGAAAAAATCCCTTCTCTCAAAATATTCAAGCCGACACATTCTAACCTAATCAGCCTCCAAGTAACCTTAACCGAACAAGGCGAACCAACCTTTATGTCTCTGGTTATGCTCCTTCCGAGTGGGCGACATAAGGGTTTATTACTCCTTGTTCAGTTTTCGTCATCGATATTTTTAGTTAGAGAGCTATTGCTCTAAATTTAGTTATGAAAGCATTTTAAGACTAAAATGTCATTATTAGAAGATTCATTTTGGCCATTTCACCTAACACTTACACCAAATGGTAACAAATAAATTTTCTGTTAATAACAATCTAATATTCTTAATAAATGAATTTGTCAATCCTTTTTTGTTTCTACCATTCTTAATGGGCTTGGGCTTAGTTTAAAGTTTTGGTTAAAATTTTAAACTAGACCCTAACCCTAAATACTAATCTTGACCATTTATTAACATTAATATTTAATCATCACATATTAATAATAATATTATTAATAATTTCAAAAGTAAAGTAATATTGTTAATGTTTAAATGTAATATATTATTAATGTTTAACACTAATATAATATTGAAGTTAAAATATAATGTTATATTATTAATATATTAATTTTATATTAAATATACTACATTATTAGTAATGAATAAATATAGTAATATAGTAGTAATGAATAAATATAGTAATATAACAATAAAGTAATAAATAAATTTAGAATAATATAGCAATAACACATTAATAACAATGAATAAATATAGTAATCTAGCAATAAACTCATAAATAAATATAGAATAATATAGTCATAATGAAGTAATAAATAAATGTATAATAATATAGTAATAGTAGGTTTTACTATTTATCAAGGAAATCATTAATAAGGTTTATAATTTATTCAAGTTTTACAATAAATAAAGTTTATATTAAAAATTATGTTTAATAAATTTAATAAATTTTTAAATTTTTGTAGATTTAATTGAATAGTTTAAATAATATGATTGTGGGAGAGTAATTCAATTTCAAGCTAATGTTTCTGACAAAATTTTGGAAAAATTTGTATACTAGTGTGGAGAAATTTTTGGAACCAATGTGATCAATCACCATAGTTTATTAATCTCTTAAATATCCCTCCTTAACCCTAAACCATGGGACAATGTTTTATAAAAAAATTCTTGACCATACTAAAAACTTCTTCATGCCCCAATATAACCCTGAAGGAAAAAAATAAATTTATATAACCATTCATGGTGACGAACGTACAATTTCACAATAGTAAAAAAATTTGAACTTTGCAATGTGACATGACATATTGGAATGTCCCACATGAAGCAACCCCTTATGGAATGTTGCATTTGCGACATAACTAGGAACGTAAAAATTCGATATAACTCTATCAACATAAACATCTCAATGTAACATAACCATACTCATCCTTACTGGATCTTGCTCCACCATAGTGACATTGACACCCATGGGATACCATAGTTAATAATGAGCAACCACGGTCTTCCCATGTTAGCCATGATTATGTTGATATAATCCTTGCAACATAACCAAGTCCTTGATGTATGTCGCAATGTGATGTAACAATTGAGGAAAAAACATTTAACATAACTTGTAACGACTTTCTCTATTTCAGATAACCATAAATGAATAGGATATGTTGTGTAATGCCGTAAGGATATTGAACCCAACATATCCCTACAGAAAAATTGCAATCTGATGCCCATGGAAAAACATTACAATATGATCAATATTTCACTTTGTCACATTGTGGCAAACATTTCCCTATGTTGCCACGTGTCGAACAATTCCCAACATTGGTATGTCTCAAACTTAGACAAACGTCGCATTGTCACTATCGTATCCCTACGTCGCAATGTGACAAACATAAATTGTCTACATCACAAACATAAATTTTTGGAACCAATGTCATCAATCACCATAGTTAATTAATCTCTTAAATATCCCTCCTTAACCCTAAACCATGGGACAATGTTTTATAAAAAATTTCTTGACCATACTAAAAACTTCTTCATGCCCCAATATAACCTTGAAGGAAAAAAATAAAGTTATATAACCATTCATGGTGACGAAGGTACAATTTCACAATAGTAAAAAAATTTGAACTTTGTAATGTGACATGACATATTGGAATGTCCCACATGAAGCAACCCCTTATGGAATGTTGCATTTGCAACATAACTAGGAACATAAAAATTCGATATAACTCTATCAACATAAACATCTCAATGTAACATAACCATACTCATCCTTACTGAATCTCGCTCCACCATAGTGACATCGACACCCATGGGATACCATAGTTAATCATGAGCAACCACGGTCTTCCCATGTTAGCCATGGTTATGTTGATATAATCCTTGCAACATAACCAAGTCCTTGATGTATGTCACAATGCGATGTAACAATTGAGGAAAAAACATTTAACATAACTTGTAATGACTTTCTCTATTTCAGATAACCATAAATGAACGAGATATGTTGTGTAATGTCGTAAGGATATTGAACCCAACATATCCCTACAGAAAAAATGTAATCTGATGCCCATGGAAAAACATTACAATATGATCAATATTTCACTTTGTCACATTATGGCGAACATTTCCCTATGTTGCGACGTGTCAAACATTTCCCAACATTGGTATGTCTCAAACTTAGACGAATGTCGCATTGTCACTATCGTATCCCTACGTCGCAATGTGACAAACATAAATTGTCTACGTCACAAACATAAATTTTTGGAACCAATGTGATCAATCACCATAGTTAATTAATCTCTTAAATATCCCTCCTTAACCCTAAACCATGGGACAATGTTTTATAAAAAAATTCTTGACCATACTAAAAACTTCTTCATGCCCCAATATAACCCTGAAGGAAAAAAAATAAAKTTATATAACCATTCATGGTGACGAASGTACAATTTCACAATAGTAAAAAAATTTGAACTTTGCAATGTGACATGACATATTGGAATGTCCCACATGAAGCAACCCCTTATGGAATGTTGCATTTGCGACATAACTAGGAACGTAAAAATTCGATATAACTCTATCAACATAAACATCTCAATGTAACATAACCATACTCATCCTTACTGAATCTCGCTCCACCATAGTGACATCGACACCCATGGGATACCATAGTTAATCATGAGCAACCACGGTCTTCCCATTTTAGCCATGGTTATGTTGATATAATCCTTGCAACATAACCAAGTCCTTGATGTATGTCGCAATGCGATGTAACAATTGAGGAAAAAACATTTAACATAACTTGTAACGACTTTCTTTATTTTAGATAACCATAAATGAACGAGATATGTTGTGTAATGTCGTAAGGATATTGAACCCAACATATCCCTATAGAAAAATTGCAATCTGATGCCCATGGCAAAACATTACAATATGATCAATATTTCACTTTGTCACATTGTGGCGAACATTTCCCTATGTTGTGATGTGTCAAACATTTCCCAACATTGGTATGTCTCAAACTTAGACGAACGTCACATTGTCACTATCGTATCCCTACGTCGCAATGTGACAAACATAAATTGTCTACGTCACAAACATTTCCTGATGTTGCAACCTAATGAACATAATAATGTTCAAATGTGACAAACATAGTAATGTTGAAATGTGACGAACATATTAACATCAATGTGATGAACATAGTAATGTCACAATCTGACAATCAATGCAATGTCACTATTTGATGAACATTGCCCTGTTGTTGGAATCTGAAGAGCCTTCCCTTTTGTCGCAATGTGACAAAAATAGTAACATCACATTATGACAATCGATGTAATGTCATAATGTCAAGAACATACCCCTGTCATCGCAATGTGACAAGCATATCCTTGTTGTCTCATTGCGACAAGCTTTGTAATTTCACAATTTGACGATCAGTGCAACGTCACAATTTGATGAACATTTCCCTATTGTTGCAATGTGACTATCCTTTCCTTATTGTCGCCATGTGATGAACATGGTAACATCGCATGAAACATCGCCATTCCTCAAACATCTCACTTTAACATAACTTGTAATGACTTTCTCTATTTTAGATAACCATAAATGAATGGGCTATGTTGTGTAATGTCGTAAGGAGATTGAACCCAACATAACCCTACATGAAAATTGCAATCTCAACATTTCACTTTGTCACATTGTGATTAACATTTCCCTATCTTGTTATGTGACGAACATTTCCCAACATTCGTATGTCTCAAACTTAGAGGAACGTCACATTGTCACTGTCAGGAATTGTCTATGTCACAAACATAGACATATGTTGCAACCAAACGAACATAGTGATGTTGAAATGTGATGAACATATTAACATCGATGTGATGAACATATTAATGTCGCAATCTGACAATCAATCCAATGTCACTATGTGATGAACATTGCCTTGTTGTTGGAATCTGAAGAGCCTTCCTTTTGTCGCAATTTGACGAACATAGTAACGTCGTATTCTAATAAACAATGTAATGTCACAATATCACGAACATATCCCTAGTCACATTGCGACTAACTTTGTAACCTCACAATTTGACAATCAATGCAACGTCACAATTTAATGAACATTGCCCGATTGTCGCAATGTGACTAGCCTTTCCTTATTGTCTCCATGTGATGAACATGGTAACACCACAATCCGAAAAACACTATCACGTCGTAATGTGATGAACATTTTATGTTCGTCACAATGTGACGAGCATTTCCTTATCATCACAATTTGACGAACATATCCTAATGTTAGAATTAGACAAAAATATTCCGAGGTCACAATGTGACAAACCTTTGCAAACGTCGCAATTCAATGAACATAACTCATTGTCGCAATGTGATGTACACACCCATTGTCGCAATGTGTCAAACATAACCCAACATTACAATGAGACGAACATTTCCCCACATTGCAATTTGACGAACATTACCCACTGTCGAAATGTGAGATACCCATTCAAACCCGATAATGTGACAAACCAAAATCCTACGTCACAATGTCATGGACATAACCTTACGATGTTATGTGATGAAAAGAACCCGATTTCGCAACATCACAAATAAAGCTTGATCCCCACTACAATGCGATAATGTCATAGTAAACCCTGGTTAAACATAATCAACATGGCCCACCATAATCAACTCCACATGGTCTGTGAAGGTCATCCATGGGCATGATCAACCATAGTCATCCCATTTCAACCATAGTCAAATATGGTTATGATCAACCATAGTCAAGCATGGTGAAGGTCAACCATGATCAATCATGTTGAAAGTTAACATAATGGTCAATCATAGTCATAGTTAAGGCTGACTATGGTGAATGTCATCCATAGTCTTGGTCAACCATGGTAATGGCCAACCATGGTCATCTATACATAACAACTGTCAAACATGGTTAACCATTGGCATCCATGGACAACCATAGTCAACCATGGTCATGATCAACCAAGGTCAACCATAGTGAATTTCATGTTCAACCATGGTCAACCATAGCCAACCACAGTAAACTAAGGTCTACCAAATTTAACCATGATCAAGAAAAGTTTAGTATGATGAACATTTTTTAACCGTGGTATACCAATGTTAACCATGATCAACCATGGTTAAGGTTAACGTAATGGGAAATCATGGTCATAGTTAAGGCCAAACATGGTAAATTTCATCCATAGTCATGGACAACATGGTGAATTACATCCATAACGATGGACAACCATGGTGAATTTCATCCATAGTCTTGGTCAACCATAGTGAACCATAGTAAACCAAATTCAAACAAGGTCTACCAAAGTTAACCATGGTCATGGTCATTGTCATGGACAACAACTATCAACCATGGTTAACTATTATCAACAGTGGTAAACCATAGTCAATCATGGTCATGGTCATGGCCAACCATGATCAACCATATTCAATCATAGTAAACCAAAGTTAATCATGTTGATGATCATTGTCATGGTCAACCATAATTACCCCTCGCCATGGTCTACTAAGGTCAACCACTTTACTAATGTTTTACTAATGTTATGTATTATCTTATTTTTATAAACTTTAATACTTTCTTAATATATATGTTTTATTAAACTATTATTAATTCACTAATTCTAATATTTTAACAATCTATTAAATTCTAATATATTAATTTAAACATTAATTATTAGATTCCACTATTAAAGTATTTATTAAATTACATGTTACATTTATACATTACATTATAATATTGATATTTAATTTCTACATTAAATTTAAGTATTAATTAATTAATATTTTAATATTTATTATAATATTGATATTTAATTTTTACATTAAATTTAAGTATTAATTAATTAATATTTTAATATTTTTATAATTTATACATTAATACATTAATGAATTTATACATTATTATTAATGTATTTTTACTTCATTTATAAATTTTTTTCATTATTAATATATTATTTTAGTAATTCCTTTATTTTTATTATTACATGTAATACTTTATTATTATTATTTATTTTATTTATTATTAATGTATTTTTACTTCATTTATAATTTTTTTCATTATTAATATATTATTTTAGTAATTCTTTTATTTTTATTACTTTTTATTATTACATGTAATACTTTATTATTATTATTTATTTTATTTATATATTTTGTTAGTTACTCTTTTATTTATTATTAATAATCAATTAATAATTAATAATTAAATTATTATTAATATATTTAATATTTAAAAATATTTATGTATTTATTTATTATATTTAATATTATTTTAATATATTATTGTTTTTGTTTATTTTATATATTTATTTATATATGATTAATATATTATTTAAATAATACATTAATAATGTGCTGTGCTTATAATGTATTTATTATAAAATGTATAATATATATATATTTGTTTTATTAACTTAATGTATTGATAGTACTTTATTATTTTAATGTATTATTGTGATTTTCTAAAATGTATTGTTAATATTTTATTATTTTATTTTATTATTATATTTTGTGAACATTTTATTAATAATATTTTAATATTTTATTATGTTTTATAGATATATGTATTATTAATATTTTAATATTTTTTACATTATAATTATATTAATTAATTAATATAATAATACATTACATTATAATTGTATTAATTAATTAATATAATAATACATTACATTATAGAATAATGTTTTAATCTTTTAATTTATAAATTGTGTAATGTTATAATTATATATACATTTGTTTTAATACTTTACTTGATATATTATATTAAAGTTTTATTTTTTTTATACATTTAATACTTAACATATTAATATATTTAGTATTTTATATATTCATTTATATATCATTAATGTATTAATTAAATTATACAATAATCTATTATAAATACATTAATGTGTTTATTCTATAATGTATTATAAATGTATTTTTATTTTATTCATATATTATTAATACATTATCAATGTAAGTATTATTTTATTTTTTAAAACTTTAATACTTTATTAATGTATATATATTTTATTAAAATATTAATAATTATCTTATTTTATTTACGATAATGATTAACATTATTATATAATTTATTTATATTATTTATGATAATGTTTAACATTATTATATAATTTATTTATGTTTTATTAAACTATTAATTATTATTATTTTATATATGTTTTATTAAACTATTAATAAATAACTTATTTTATTTACCATAACTTAAAGATTATGTTTTGACATAATATTTAAATATGTTTTTCCATTATTAAAATAAACTATTAATGTATTATTTTAATAATGTTTTTATTTTGTTATTAATTATTTTATTTTTACTATATTTGTTTTTTTTAATTTATAAATAATGATTATTTATCATTTATTTTATTATTTGATAATTAATAATTTAATTATTATTAATTAATAAATATTCATACATAATTACTAATTAATTCATTTTTAATAACTAAATAATAATTTATTATTATTTCATAATTATAAATAATAAAATAATACTTTATTATTATTTAATTTTTATTAATAATTTATTTTTAATAAAATAATTACTTACTTATTATTAATAATAATAATAAATAAATTATTCATAATTTTATTTCAAACAATAATTTAGTAATTACTAAATAATACTTAATAATAATAACTAAATTATTAATAATTTTATTTCAAACAATAATTTAGTAATTACTAAATAATATTTAATTATTTCATTTAAAATGTATAAATGTGTTTATGGTTGTGTCTATGCATGCCTGTCGTCAACTAGCAACAACCACATTTAAGTAAAAGTGGTTGATATAGGCCGATCGACCCCATTAATTTAAAAGGATGAAAAATGGAGTACTTATATTAACCACTTTTACTTAAATGTGGTTATTGCTGGTTATAAGAAGTTTATATTGTGAACACAATTTTATAAAACCAATTGAACACACTAATATTTGTAATCATTTCAAAGATATTCATTGAATATTGGTTCTTGTGTTTTTGTGAAATTCAGTTTTTGCCGTTTTAATTGATAGTTGAAGCTGACCTGGTAGCTCAAATAAGTCTTGGTAGCTCAAATAAGTCTTCTTAACGTAGAGAAATAAAATTTATTATTATTTTTTATTATTTAAATTTTTTAGCATAGGTATGTAAGTTAATTTGGTTTAATTTTATCTTAATAAAATATTTTATCAAGTTTTTATATAAATAAATATAAATTTATTTAATTATATATAATTTAATAAAATATTTTATCAAGTTTTTATATAAATAAATATAAATTTATTTAATTATATATAATTTGTATTTAAGAAATGAATAGAAACAAAATAGTAGATAAATAAGTTAGAGGGAAGTTCATTTAATGTTATGTTGTATTCAATATTTATTTTTATTTTTAATGATTATTAATTTATTGATTAAGTTTTAACATAATTCAAAATTCAAAGTTGTGGTTAGTGAAGGGAAAAGTTCGAAGCAATGTAAAGTCTCAAAGTATATAGATACATATTTTTTCATATGTATATTGTAATGTTAAAGCATTTTTAAGTTGACTTATAAATAAGTAAGGTTTTAAGATAATTTTTTTTTTTTTAAGTTTACTTATAAGTAAGTAAGGTTTTAAGATAATTTTTTTTTTTTAAAGTTTATTTATAATTAAGTAAGGTTTTAAGATAATTTTATCTTTTATAGTATATTGTAATGTTAAAAACATTTTTACATTTAAAACATTTATTTTTTATTTTTTATTGTTATTGACATTTAAATTTTTTTAACATATAAATTTTTTATAATAAAGTTATTCAAACTATAAATGATTTTCTTTCGTAATAAATTTTTATTTAATACTCTACAATGCATTAGGTTTAAGTTTATACTCACTAAATAATTTAATAGACTTCAAACTAATTGTAATAATATTGTAATCCAAATTATAACACTAACAAAGCATTTGTTGCTATGCTTATAAAAATAATATAGACATTACTAACTTCCGATAATTTTTTATGTTTTTCATAATTAGACCAATTTTTTTTTTTATGTTTTTATAATTAGATCATTTTTTTTTTTATTCTTTGGAAGGATAAAAATAAATTTAAAATATTTCCATGTATTTTATCAAAATTTTATCCATCTACATACCTATACACCTTAGAGCAAAACTTTATCCATCTACATACGTGTACACCTTAGAGAGCAATTGCTAGTTGTAAAATGATTTTCAAGATTATTGGAATGGAGTGGGCTAACTTGAGAGCAATCTTTCCTCTCGAGTTAACTTTCCGACAAGTTTTCCAGTGGCTCTATTTTAAATTTTTGGGCAATCACCCTGCTCGATTTTTTGAGCATTTGGGTTGGTTTAAAATGAGGCAAAACACCTGGATTAAAATTGTGAAATGCAATCTAAACTTTAATCATACTAAACTCAGGTTATTCCTGAAAATTTGACTGGATTCAAGACCATTTTTTTCCTAAAAAACGAGTCTATTTGCTCCCGAATTAACCTACTCCTTATTAAAATTCCAAACCTCAACACAATGTTTTGTATCTATGTATTCAAATTACTTATAATTTTGATATGACCGAATTATTCAAATTGCTTATGATTTTGATTTGACCTACTAGTTTATTTTATAGTGTACCTTTAGGGGGCCATTATATTGTACTTTTAGGGGGCCACTACACAAACAACTTAGGTAGTTTATTTTATAGTGTACCTTTAGGGGCCACTACACAAACAACTTAGGTAAAATGGCATAAATTTCTTCACATGAAAGGGGTACAAGATTGTGCCAAGTTGGGGAGATCCAACAACATTCCTCAACTTCATGAGTGTAATGACCCCACACTTGTCCCTTTGTCATGGTGCAAGGCACAAGAATGTATGCAACTTTATTTCAATTTTGTTACTAGTGTATTTGTTTTTTTTCAGGTTCAAACAAAAGTAAGTGTCAATGATATTCTAGACACGCACCAAGAGTGAATCAAATGGCTTCCCAGCCAATAAAATGCATATAGATGTCTTGTATGATATTAATTAGTCAACATCTCGAACATATTGAAGTTATTAAACTTCAATGGTACAAATTTTATAATACTCTTATTTTGTATAATTATTTATATTTATTTATTAAAATTAAAATTATTTATATTCATTTATTAAAATTATAATGAAACGTAATTAATGCTAACATTTGTTGATTGACTAATTTATTTTATATTTTAAATTTATTATTTTGTTTATATAGTTATGAATTCTACACCATATTAAAATATTATATTTTTCTATTTTATTAAATATCATTTCTTTATATGAAACTTAAACATAAATTTTAATATAAAAATCGAATACTTTTACCATGTATATCTCTATACATATTTAGAAATTTACTAACCTTAAAAATTAATTAAGGTGACTTCAAATATCTTTCACTAAGAGTTCAATCTCATTGCGAGTTTAAATTCTTGGAACTATGAACATTTAAATGGAAGAGTTATTATCTCAAATTATAAGATGTAAATTGTAGATACTTCGTGGTTAAGGTGCAAGAGTTTGTAAATTAATCTAATGAATAGAGAATATGTATAATAAATGTAATGGAAATAAAAGATTAATCAAACAATTTTTTTTATATATAATTGATTAAAATTAAAAAAATATAATAAATACATAACTTAAATACATGACATATATTTCCAGTTCAGATATCAAAGCTTTTAACAACAAGTTGGTAGATCAGATTAAGTAATCAAGTATTGGCTCTTGCTTAATAATTTCTATAGGGATGAAGTGGGCATGTATAGAAGATTGTATATGAATGCATAATAAATACAAATTACTTACATAATTCTCATTATTGATGGAGTAGAAAAAATGTTATGGCGTGATTATAAAGTTAAAGTGTTGAAAATCATGTTCATGCTAGTTAAGAAATATGTCATCAAAAGTACTCGTATCCATTGTTTTGGAAACACCAATGTAAATGAGGGTGGATTTTTTCATAGTTGGCATAATTTTTTGGTAGCTCAAGTTCTCATGTGCTAATGAGTTTGCAAGTGGCGAATGGCTTGTTAGTTGAGGAACAACGATGCTAGATGATGATGTAGTTTTGTTAATTGAGAGGTGACCTATGTTAGAGCATAGCTTTGGCTTGCATTAACTAGAGAAAGTGTGCTATCAAAAAGCACTAAGTTGACTCATAAAAATTGTAGTAACACTTAAAAACTTTGTGAACTAATGATGCTCAACAATATTTGGCCCTTAATTGTTGCTTTGTCCTCAAAGATTCACTCAACACTAATCAGTTCTTGGAGTTGTAAGTGTTGGAAGCTTAAGGGGAACAAGAAGAAGGGCGTTGAGATCCAAGGATCTTGGAAGCCTAAGAGAGTGTTATATGAGGAAAACCACGTGTTGATCGTGAATGGTCTAGGTGGATCTCAACGACCATCCACCTTCTCCACTGAATCAACATTTCTGAGCCTCTGGTTTTGATAAACCATGATATTCACCCTTTTGATGGGGCATGTAATGTAATGTCATCTCCATTTCTAATGTAATGTAATTCCTACAACTTTAATGCATCATATCCCATTAGAACTTTGCAGTTAAGCATGCTTGGGTTAGAGTAGTACTAGGATCGGTGATCTCTTGGGAAGTCCTAGTGTTTTACATGCCTATGGCATTTTGTAAACTTAGATAAATTTAACCCACATGCATCATGGGAATTATTCTCCTCTCACTCACTCACTCATATATAAGGGAGGTGAAGGAGGTAATTTAAGCATGCAATGGAGTGTGATGTAAATCTTGTTGTGAATGAAGTGTAGCCAACATCTCTTCTCTTCAAAGATAAGTTACCCCATTCTAGCCAATTTGCGTTCTACAATGTTCTGCTATTTTATTCATTAATAGAAATTGGGTTTCACTGTATTTATGTGTTTTTGCTATATTTTTCTTTGTGTCTCATTTTTTTCTCAGCATAATCTGGATAAGTGGTATCAGAGTGGTCTCCTCTTTTTCATTTCTTAGAGAATGTACTCGATAGGGTTAGGGTATAAAGAGTTGGATCTCAAGTTAGTTTCACTTAAGGACAACCTCTCTTGCTAGCCCAAGCAACCTTCCATGGTGGAAGAAAAGAGAGATGATAGAGCATGAGATCCTTTCAATACATTACTCAAGGAGGCCCCCATGCGATGGAGGAACAAGATGATGGAAAAATTCACTCAGATCCTTCGACGACTACCGATGGTGGTTGAGGCATCTTCGACAAGCAACCATTTTGGAGGTGTGACACCCTTCAAGGTACAAGTCATTTTTTATATCCCCTTATTTAAAGGCCAGATAGATGCATATGCTCTAGAAAAATGGTTGAATCTGCTAAAAGGTTATTGCTTTGTCCAAAAAATTTCTAAGAGAGAAAATATCACCTTCACGCTCCTTATATCCCTACTCCATGTCAGAGCTTGGTGGGAATGTTACTGAGAGAGGTACACCACAGATGAATCTACGCCATTCGATGGAGAACCCACTTAGGAGGCCTTTGTATATTCCCTCAAGGAGGAGTTCTACCCTGTCAGAAACTATGATGACCGGTAAATGATATGGACAACTTTGCGTCAGAAAAGAGACCATACGGTGTCAGAGTACACTAACATATTTCATACCTTGCACTCAAAGTTGGGTATCAAATACTTCGAGAAACACCTATTTTTGAAGTACTGTAGTGGTTTGCACAAGTAAATTAAAACAAAGATGGATTTCTTGGACATCTCCTCTCTAGGATCTACTTATCGATATGCATTCAAAATCGAGTATAAGTTCAAGCAATGGAGTAAGAAGGAGTTTGGGTTTGCAAATACGCCACAACATAAGCATGAAAAAGGAAACCCTAACAAAGGACAAAGCAAGGAGAGTCAATCTCAATAAAATCACTCTAAGAAAATGGCTAAGAAGGGTGATGGGAAGTCTAAGAAAGACACCGAAAAGTGGCGTGAGTTCCACAAAATCCCCTGGCACAACATCGATGAATGTCGCTTGAAACAGTCATCGATGGCTGAGCTCAAAGAAAACGAATCAGAACCTGACTTGGACTTTGATTCAAATCACAATAAAGGGAAATGGATCATCGACGAAGAACCCATTTCTACCATCACGGCTACAACAATACAACCAAAAGAACCAGAGGATCTTGAGAAGGGGGAGCACCTCTTCCACTCTCAAATATGGGTAACGGGGATCCCATTACATTTCATTGTTGACAATGGGAGTCAAAAGAACCTGATCTCAACTAAGGTTTTTAAGAGATTGAAGTTTCCAATGATGCCACACCCCCAACCATACACCATTGGATGGTTGAGTCGAGGACAAGACATCTACGTTAGCTAGCAGTGCCACCTATCCTATGGAATAAATACCTTCAAGTATGAGGTATTGTGTGATGTTTCCACACTTGAATTCTATGCTGTTCTTTTAGGAAAACCATATATGTGGAAAATTCATGTATCTATGAGTCTCATCCCTGCCGTTTCATTGTTACTCTGGGAGGTCAGATTTACAATGTAATAGAGACATCTCTGACTACAATCACTTCATTGATATCGGGAAAACAATGCTGCAAAGTAATTTCTCCAAACACAAATTTTCCCCTCTTCATGATCTAGTCAGAAGGTCACTACGACCATAATAGCCTCAACCCAAGAGCTTTCTATCTAATAAAAGTAAGTCGACAAGATTGTAGAGGATCATGAAGATATTTCTACTTCAGCTATGAGGGTGCCTCTACACTACCATGTCCTGCATTCCATTGACTCAGTGCTCAATTCTCCCTTACCCAATGCTCCAATCTATAGACACTCCCTTCAAGAGAATGAGATTCTTCCATATGTTCAACATAGCTCTATTGGCCACAATCCTTTTCAGGTGTGCTTGGGGTTCCAACCATTAGTCCCCATCAATATATCTCTTCTTGTTGCATCTTCACCAATAGATTCCTTCCACACTTAGACCAAGGAAGATCATTCAACCAAATTTTTTGAAGGGATCCAACACCTCCACCAACAGGTTCATGAAATCCTTCCAAAAGCCAAGTACAAG
The DNA here is from genome assembly GCA_032191745.1 of Picea mariana. NCBI lineage: Eukaryota > Viridiplantae > Streptophyta > Pinopsida > Pinales > Pinaceae > Picea > Picea mariana. Next base: position 337,439 of record JASDQU010735563.1, on the reverse strand, counting down.
CAGGACAACTACTTTAGCAAGGCAAGTGGCTCACCAAAGTTCAGATTCAACAAATTTTTTCCCATATCTTGAGGGAACTTTATGCAATGGGGACCGTTGCTTCCTAATAAGGGGGATTGATCTAGGTGGATCTTGGTGGCCATCCACTTTCTCCACTGAATCAATGTTTTCAAGCATCTGGTTTTGATAAACCATGATATTCACCCTTTTGATGGGGAATGTAATGTAATGCAATCTCCATTTGTCATGTAATGTAATGCCTACAATGTTAATGCACTAGATCCCATTAGAACTCTGCACTTAAGCGCACTTGGGCTAGAGTAGTAATGGGATGGGTGACCTCCTAGGAAGTCCTAATGTTTTACATGTCTATGAAATTTTGTAAACTTAAACGAATTTATCCCACATGCATCATGGGAATTATTCTCCTGTCACTATCTCATATATAATTGAGGTGAAGGAGGTCCTTTAGGCATGCACTAGAGTGCGATGTAAATCTTGTTATGAATGAATCATAGCCAACATCTGTTTTTCTTTAGAGATAAGCTACCCCATTCTAGCTAGTTAGTGTTCTACAGTGTTCAACTATTTTATTCATTAATAGAAGTTGGGTTTCATTATATTTGTGTGTTTCTACTATATTTTCCTTTATGTCTCATTTCGTTCTTAGCATAATTTGAATCAATGAAGGACTTAACCCACTCTAAAAATCATAACTAAATTGAGTGTTGGAGAGGATTCATTTCAATGTGGGGACCTTACAATTGGTGGAGACATAGGTAGTGATGAAATTGGTTGTAGGAGCCTCAAAGGAAGGAGATATACAATGTCAAAAAAATGAGAATTTTATATTAACATATGTTGTCATGTCTAACAATAAATCAACTACTAGAAGTAACCCAAGATATATTCTAAATACATTTTGTATGGTTCTATTAGAGAATCCTTGAAGTGTCACATCTTAGGGGAATGACCCCAAAACAGGGAGAGGCTTATTTTACTCCATAGAGTTGTGGTCTAATGGTAGATTAATTACCAAAACTAGCCTACATTTGATTCTTAATGTAACATCCCGCTCTGGCGCACGGAGAAAACTTATTATTTGAGGACACTTGCTCGCAAGTGATCTGGACTTTTATGATGTTAGACCATTATTACTTGATTATGATGCGATTGACAGACGACATGATGTGTTACTATTTGATGTAGACAGGTGCTATTGACTCAGTTTTATTGAGTGTGCAGGGTTTTTGACCTTGAGGATGCAGATGCATCGGTATAACCCCCTTGGACTCCGGACTGAGTCAGGGAGTGTGCTTTTGGGTTGATATATTTACTGTGATGTTTCATTTGATTTAATGATTTGATGTTGACATTTCTGACATGATTGTTTATGATGCAGGCTGATGATAGCTTGCCGACCAGACTCACATATGGAGTAAAGGGGCCACACACGATTCCAGAGAGGTTGAGGGAGAGGGGTGGACAGCAGCCTTGCCACCGCCTAGTAGCACTCCCACCATGGCTCGAACTGTAGGTTAACGATTACCTAGTTCGAGAGGATCCATGATGTCGTGAGGGCATACTGCGACAGTCACTCACGATGATTCTAAGGGGCACGCAATAAGGCGGGGGCCTTATTCCTTAGAACACTTAGTCTCCCACAAGTT
>JASDQU010735563.1:290110-331524 GCA_032191745.1 Picea mariana | reverse complement strand
GGGCTGAGGGGGAAGCAGAGTACCCCTAGCGTTTGGCTGGGAGGTACCGGTGAGTCCTTTACGGTCGAAACGGAGCAGGATTGCACGGAGCGCGCGAAAAAACCTTCGGAGGAGGCAAATAGGCAAAGGTACGCCCTTCGGTAGAATGAAAGACAGTGTAAAATAGTTATTGTTTACATTCTGGACTGCGGTAACGTTTTTTATTCCATTTTCATTACTCAGGTCTGCATAATGTTTTTATTCTCATTCTGAATCGCGTCAAATTTATTCTATGACTGTGTAAAATAGTATTTGTTTACACTTTGGACTGTGTTAGGGTTTTATTCTATTTTCATTGTTCTGGTCGGCGTAATGTTTATATTATCACTCTGGATGGCATAAAAATTCATTCTGTGACTGTGTAATATAGTATTTGTTTACATTCCGGACTGTGATAATATAAACNTCAGGTCTGCATAATGTTTTTATTCTCATTCTGAATGGCGTCAAATTTATTCTATGACTGTGTAAAATAGTATTTGTTTACACTTTGGACTGTGTTAGGGTTTTATTCTATTTTCATTGTTCTGGTCGGCGTAATGTTTATATTATCACTCTGGATGGCATAAAAATTCATTCTATGACTGTGTAATATAGTATTTGTTTACATTCCGGACTGTGATAATGTTTTATTTTATTTTCCTTGTTCTGGTTTGCGTAATGGTTATATTATCCTAATGGATGGCATAATTTTAATCTACGACTGTGTAAATAAAATATATGCGAATCCGGACTGTGTAAATAAATTATTTATGGTTCGTATCCGGGATTATGTCAAATTTTTATTCACTATTCTGGGCGGGGTATTTTTTTTATCTATTGGCAAGTCTATATAAACTTTTATCATTTAGGATTCAGGAGTTGTCTTTTGACAGTGGGCGTATTCCTCATTTACGGAGGGCATTTCATTTGTAGATTTCTTTTCGTTTATTAACTTCACGCACAGGTGTTGCCGCAGATGCAACCTGTGAAAGCCTTAACCCGCCATCCAGGAGATTTGTCTTGTGGAAACCCTATTCCATCGTTCGATCGAGCCCTATTCACCTTGGTTGTCATAAACCATTCGACCTTGAATCTGCTAATTACACCAGGGTGTTTTCTTTTTCCGAGTGAGTATTGAATAATCGTGTGCAAGGTGAAATAATTGGGCATGACAGTTAAGATTTTTTGTTACCAAGGTTGCAAGGGAGACGAGAGTTTGTTGACGGAAACTTCTTTAGAACAGAAAAACCCTCCTTTTAAATTAAACCACTTTAAGTACACCAAAAAAATTCTACATTTCGTTTATATCTCATTATGAGGCTGCTGCCCTGAATATATCTCATAAGGTAGGAGTGAGAGCTCGCATTACTGTTTTCTCTCTTGGTTACATCTATCTGTAGTGATTAGGATGGATTTGATTGAACCACAATAATGGCCATTATCTCCCACATCCGCAAGTGCTGACATAAAAACATATACCTTTGTAATGTAGTAGTTGATCTTACACTTGTCTTCAACTACTCTGAATGCGCTTCTTTCTCTCTTAGCCACGTGAGACGAGAGAAGATTTACGGCTATGTAAGTAATTACAAAATATGATAGGAGAAGGGTATTTTTCTCTCTAATATACATATTATTTCACCATACAACACATTCTTTTTACCACAATTACAACGTATTTTTAACAAAACTAACATCTGCATATGCTGTATCATTCATAATATACAATATTGTCTGCATATGCGATATCATTCATAATATTGAACGATACAATAGTGTTGGAGTGTTTGATTTCTGTTGTTCTATAAACAAAGGGTCAGAAAGTCTTAGATGTCATCTTAGAAATAAATTATTATGTGAAAAGATGAATGAATGAAATACTTTCGAATAGATTCATTTAATATAAACACATAATGTTTGTAGATCATGATATATAGTGTAGAAGTCTCATTGATTGATGATGATAATGAAAAATAACTTGTACCGAGGTCCAGATCTGTCTTTCATTCTTGAAACCAGTAGATGAAAACAGTAAATGAAGATCAATCAATTCCTGAACAATAGTTGTGTACGCTTTGCCAGCTAATAATAGATAATGAATATCGGGACAAGGGAAACCACCCTATGAATTTGCTAGTTGGGCATTTGATCTACCCCCATTAATCTCCTTAGTTCCAGTCCTGCATCCTGTTCGACTGCGTGCTGGAAAATTACAATCTCTGTCTGCGTTAATGCCCGTCTTTACCCTTTCTGACGGCCCTCTGACTAGCGTGGTGATCTAGACAACTCGACAGTCATGGCCGTTGCTTTTCAAGGCGAAATTATGGTTACGGCTTGCCAACAATTGATTCACTGTTATCCAATAAATTCGTGTCTTCTATTTAACCCTTGGAAATTCTCTAAATCGTTTCCTTCATTAATTGAATGTGTAGCCAGCGTGCAGGGATCTCTTGAATTAGCAATCATTCGATTGTCTTGGGACAAATGCGGTTGTTTCTTTCCAAACCAAAAATTACATTACACTTATTATTCCGACACCGGTGCAGCTGTAGTTTAATCATCGAAAACCTAAATGTTAAAGGTCGGCCATCATTAAAGAACGAAATTATTCTTTATTATATATTTGAGAAGGAACTAATTGAAGTAAATCATTTAAGGAGGGAGACCATTATGAAATGAATATTAAACTGCAGTAGCAGTGGGTTTTTATGGAGCGTTTGTTGCAATGCGGCTTGGTTATTAATTAAAATGGCAACACCGAATGCAGATATGAAATGAATTACTAAGCTGCAAAATATCGCTAATTTATATATTGCCCTTTTTTTTGATTCGATACCTTTAAAATGTGTCCCTTTTAAACATTGTCATTTTTATATATTGTCAGTTTAACCATGACGTTACCTTGTGATTTCCAATGTGAAGTTAATTACAAATATGAGGTTATCCTTAGCAATTAAATTTGCAATGCATTTAGTTGTAACCGTAATGTTGTTTGATTAATGGTTATTAAAGGGTCATTTAATTGTTATTGCAATATTAGTTAGCTGCAAAGTTAATTATTTAATTGCTATTTAGTTGAACTATAATGTTATTTAATTAATGGTTATTAAAGGGTCACTTAATTGTTATTGCAATAATAGTTAGTTGCAAGGTAAATCATTTATTTGCTATCAGTTGGTGGTGAAGCATGAAATGTATGGTTATTCAACGACAATGTTAGGATAAAGTTAGATGGAATGATGTTGTTAAATTATTGAAATTGCTAGTGAAAAAGTTACTGTTATTAATAGTAAAAATTGACATGGTTATGTTATGGAGACATGATGGTAGTTCCATTATGAATCAGTAAMCYGGGATTTGCAAGTAAACTAATGTACATTGTTAAGACTGGGATKGTACTCGTCGCTTAATGGAAACAATGGAGCAGTTGATCTATGATTKATGTCTTCTAGTCTCAATAGTGGTTGGYCGTTATTAAAGTCCTCCTGACTTGCGTCTCCCATAGAGGTCATGATTGTCCTTGATTTGGTAGTATTTGGTGGTAGTGCATTGCGTGGACTGTTGTCGGGTGGGATGTAGACACCCCCAGGTGGCCTTAGGAGATRTGTCTATGTGGGACTGTTTTCGGGTGGGATGTAGACACCCCCAGGTGGCCTTAGGAGATGTGTCTATGTGTGTGAATTTTGTGTAAAAAATCCAGTGCCGTATCAAGAGTCTCGGGCCCTTTAAGGGCAGGGTTTCCACTCTTGCGACACACCTGAGGGGATTACTAGTTTCTGCCTAAGCAGTCGGCCAGGAGCCTATCTGACCTTCTCTCTCTCTGGAGCAGAGAACTAAGATTAAACGCCCTGCTTTCCTGTGTAGATATAGTAAGACCTACTACTATGGATTCTTCCCTCTGTGTCATGCCGTGCCTAACCAGTATGTCGTGAATGTTGCGTAGTGCGCATTATGTCCTTGGTCGTTATTGTTGTAGCACTTGTGTGTGCCTTATGTCTTGGGTCGTTCATTGCTTGCAGCTACTTGTTGTGCGTCTTGTCTTCTTGTTGTGACCATCGTGGTCGCGTCTTGTTAGTCGTCGGGTGGTGAAGTCGAGTCACGTGTGTCGGTTTCCTTTCTACACGCGTGCACACACTCTTTAAAAAAAAAGAATTTTTTTTCACCTGTTGTCAGAGTTGTTGTCGTAACGAGGAGGATGTTACACTTAAGGCATTTTGTATGGATTTACTTAAGAATCATTGAAGCGACACATCTCAGAATATTAACTTAAAAAATAGGGAGTCTATTTTAGTCGATCGAGTTAGGGTCTAATGATAGATTAGTTACAACAACTAGCTTAATTACATTCTCAATACATTTTGTATGACTCTATTTGAAAACCTCTAAAATGTTACATCCCAACAAATTGGCCCCAAAAATGGGGATTTTTATTTCTATTCAGTCAAGTTGTGGCCTAGTAATAGATTGGTTATAACTAGCCTCATTTCAATAGCACGTTATGTATGGATCTACTTAACAATACTTGAAGTGATATATCCCAAGAGATTAAATCCCAAAATGAAAGTGTGTATTTTAGCCAATTTGGTTGTCATGTAATAATTAATCAGTTACAATAACTAGCCCAAGTTCTACTCTTAATGCATATAGCTCTGCTATAAAATCACCAAAGTAACATGTCCCATGATAATGACCCTAAAAAGGAAAAGTTTATGATTTACTCAATTGGGATATTGTATATGAATAGATTGATTACCATGACTATTCCAAGTTCAATTCTTAGAACATGTTGCATGGCTCTATATGAAACACCTTAAAGCAACACTTTCTAAGAGATTAAAGAAAAAATATGTTGTTTTTATTTATTTAATTGATATATTTTCTAATAATAAATTAATCGTGACAATTAGTTGAGGTTAAAGTTTCAACATATTTCATATCACTCAACCCTAAAGTGACAAGACAATATTGAGTTCATGTCACTTTGTCAGTATGTGTGGAAGGCACTAAAAATGTATGCAACTTTATTTATTTATTTTTTAGTGTTTTTAAAGGGGAACGTACAAAATTGTCAAGGATACATTAGACAAAGTGTAATATTCTTTTTTAAGAAAGACTGGCGCCAAGGGTGACTTCCAATGTATTCCATCCATCAAATGTATATAAATGTATTTACGAAATTAATTAATCAATTTCCTCGACTTAATTAGTACAATAATGATTTATCTCTGTATAATAACATATTTTAAGTCAGTGAAAAGTTATGAATTCACATTACCTTAATATGATATAAGTTATATTTTTCTCTGACATCATATATGTGAAGGTTTAAATATTTTTCTCTGTACTATTTGTCCTCGCTTATGGTAACATATCAGAACAAACTAAAGTTAGGAATTGGTTGATGAAATTATAAGTACTTGACAAAGAATTTAATATCATAAAAAATTAAAAGCTATTTAAATTATAAACAAGGGTTTTAGATTTTTTTAATTATATTGGATTAGATAATTGAATGTAATCAATAATATTTTAATTGAAAATCTTTAACTAAGAGATTATAGTTGATGGGTATCTATTTTGTTGAAGATGCTTTGGATTTGCATTTAGTATTGGTGTACAACTAACATTAACATGAGTATAAATATCAATATAGCATTGGAGAGAGTTGTACTTTGGTGGGGAATTATTAATGCTCCATTTTTACTAATTTGATAATTCATCATTCATTTGGATTACAAACATTTAAATTGGGGATTATTATTTCAAATTATAGGGTGTTAATTTTAAATAACTTACAACTATAGTGTATGGATGATTTTAAAGATGGAAATTTATTTTAAAATGTAGAAACCTTGGCGAATCTTACTAATCCTTCATATGTCAACTATAAATGTTTGGAGATATTTTTGTAAAAATATTCAAATTTCTAAGTATTTTATATGGTTTTTATAACATTTTGGCGATTTTTAAGGTAAATAATTTTATCCTATAGAATTTGTGCAAATCATTTTTAAAATAGCGAATCTTGTTTTTGGAAAAACCATAGAAAATTAGCCCATGAGCGAAATTTAGCCCCTAAAATCATCCCTATAGTGTGAGAGTTTTAAAATTTAATTTGATGAATGGAATGGATGCTTGTAACAAGTTAATCGTAAAATAAACTTAATAGAAGAAAGTTTATTAATTGACAAATTTTTGTGTATATATGATGAAAATTTAAATTCTCAAGAAACAAATATTCCAAATACATGAGATAGAATCTTCAAATGAAAACTAAACAACAAAGTGGTATATTTGATTAAGTAGTTAAGTATCAAGCTTAGTTCAATAATTTATATGAGGATGAAGCAAGTATATATGCAAAATGGTGCATGAATATATAATAAATGCAAATTTTAAACATAAATTCCCACAAATCATAATTAGAGCATAAAAGCATGCTATGGTGTGGTTACATAAAGTTAAAAATGTAATGGCCATGTTGTTACATCCCCCAGTTTAACCGAGGAGCATTACTTGCAAAAAACACATAAATTTGAAAATTTCTTCTGCCAATTAATTCATGTAGCTTATTAGCTACAAATTAAACACATATTCAACTATATTCTCACACATAATTAAATGCAGCTACAACTTTTCAACTGAACATAAATGCAGCTAATAAACACATTCACAACAACAAATAAACCATTTACATACACAATGTTAAGCATAGTAATTAAACTCATAAAATAACTCAAAAAATAGACAAACACTTATCTTTTCTTAAAACGTTTGTGCAATCGGTTTCCTGGGAAGGACGTTCCATCCAACCATAGACTTGTTGTTCCAAATCTCAACATCAATTCACCCCCGATTTGGGGCTAGAAATCCACAAAAGAAGGGTGTCTCTCACAGTTCACTCATAGCTCAAAACCTCACAACCCATTGGTATTCTCCTACAACTATCCTAGATTTCCTTTATCTCTCGTCCTCTTGACCTGTCCAAACCAAGGAATGTACTTGTTCACTGCTCGCAATTCATCGGGTGTCACATTCATTTATCAGCGTCTCTCTGGCATAGATAACCAAGAATCTCTCTGTTGGGAACTCAAGAGAACTCACTTCTAGGAAAAATACTAGCAACCAACAAAAAACAAGTGTTGTTCTACTGCAACTCCCACATGAGTTCACTCTTCAGGTTTGACAACTTGTCTCTTCCATATTCAGCTCCAGAATGTTCAAAAAACACTCTAGCATGCTTCAAAATTCGCCCATAATCCTTCGTCTAGCTCTAGTGATCTTTCTCCATGCTCCCTGCTTGTTGTTCATGCCAAAAAATTGAATGTGAAAAAAAATTGTTTATTCTCCCCATACAAATTTCCTTTATTTTCCCAAGACAATTGACTGCATAGTACACACTCTTTTCAATGTCGATTGTACTTCAACACCATGTTTCCAATAACTATGAGATGTGACTTCTACACCCACCCCTTGATAGGTATTTAATGATTGGGCTCCCATACACTCAAATAGAAAATAGAAGCTACCACAATGATAACAAATTTCAGAAATATGTGTTTGGATTAATACCCACAATTAATTTTCCTCCTTGAACCCCTCTTAGACACTCCCAGAGAATCCCCCTCTTTTTTAGATTAATCATCCCCCATCTCTATCCATATTCCCAACAGTTGGTATCACATTATATTTATTAAAATCAGAAAATACAATTTGCATATGACATTGCTTGGCCATTGCCATATTCATATCTACATTATGCATAAATTAAAATGGAGTTTATAGTGTGGATGTTACATTCCCCCTCCCCTAAAATTGTCCATTGTCCTCGGTGCACAACACCATGCTGAAATACATATACAAAATTACATCATAATATTCAAAAAATAAAATTATGAAATCTTTTACTCTCCAACATTAGTCCCAACCATAATCTCTTATTCTTCTCAACCTGTTGACCCAAGGAATGTACCCTCTTTAGTGTCCTCAATCCATCGGGATGCACCATTCTTTTATCAAGGCTATCAACACAGGTGACCAAGAATTCTAAGATATGGCTCCAAAACTTTAGTTTCCCAAAATGTTGTCTTGACAAAAATTTGTGGGTATTCCTCCCACATAGTTTGTTCATGCTCCCATGTTTCATATTTAGGACCATAGCAGTTCCATTGAACCTTTACCATCCATATGGATTTGTTTTGGATCACTTTGACTTTTCTGGTCCATGATGTATAACAGTTCCACCCATAAATCCCCTTCTTTTTCCATCTCGATCACAGTCCAATCAATTATGTGGTTAGAGTTAGGCACATATTTTTTTAATAATGATACATGAAAAACATTATGCACTCTCATGGATGCATGAAATTCTAGCATGTATACAACTGGCCCTATCTTCTCTAAGATTTCAAAAGGCCCAAAATATCTCACTGCCAACTTTGGGTAGAAAACCAATCTTATAGAACTTCTCTTTGATTTCACTTTGAAAATAACATGTTCACCCACTTTAAAATCTCTAAAAACTATGTTCTTGTCTACATAACTTTTATGTCTATCCTAGGTAGTCTTTAAATTCTACTTGATCTTTTCCATCTATTATTCCATTTCTTTTAACAATTATTTCCCAATGACAACTCTGTCTGTTGGGTTATCCCAAATCACTGGTATGTTACACTTCCTACCATACAATGCTTCAAATGGGCTCATGTTTTAATGAGGCTTGATACCCATTATTGTAAGAAAATTCCACTAAGTGGATATAATCTTCCCACTTTGATGGCTAGTCCATCACATTCATTCTGAGCATGTCTTCAATGATTATGTTAGTCTTCTTGGTTTTCCCATCTGACCTTGGGTGATACATTGTACTGAGACTTAAATTCATCCCAAAGCCTTTGAATAACCCTTTTCAAAAATTTGATGTAAATTTTGGATCTTTGTCTAAAACAATTGTCTTAGGCACTCTATGTATCCTGGAAACTTCCTTTAAATCTCTGCAATATTTGTTGCCTTGTCTGTGGTCTTCATATGAATAAAATGTGCATCCTTTGTTAATTTATACACTACCACCATGATGGAATCATTTTGCTTCATGGTTCTGGGTAGCTTTGTAATGAAATCAATTGTAACCACTTCCCATTTCCACTCAGGAATGGGCAATGGATATAGCATCCCCATTGGATTTCTATGCTCTATTTTCACCTTTTGACATTCTAGGCATATAGAAATATAATTAGCCACTTCCTTCTTCATTCCTAGCCAAAAGAATTAGCTTCTTACAATTTCTAAATTGTTTTTTGATATTTTAGGTGCCCAACGTATGGAACATTATGCATTTTCTCAACACTATATTTTCATCTCTCATGAATTTGGCACATATAGTTTCCATCTACACAAGAGGATTCCATCCTCTTTCAAGTCATAATAATTGTATTTATGTTGTAAATTTCCTTGTTGTAATGTTTTATTTTTTATTTTTACATATTGTTGGTCTGAATTTGCAGCCTCTAAAATTATGTCTTTTATATTTTTGTTGAACATGATAATGGATGAAATATGAATTTCATGAGCTCTTCTGGTGAGTGCACTAGCCACTTTTCCTTTGATATGCTTGATTTCAAAGTCATATTCACTCACAAGTTCCAGCCAACCATGTAGTTTGTCTGGCATTTAATGTTCGTTGTCCAAACAAATGTTAAAAAAATGGATGGATAGCATAAGGAGAAGACATAACTCCATAGAAATTGGCCATGGGAAAGTATTTTCAAACCACAATGGTCTGTCCTTAGCTCTAATCTTCGACCATGAGGTAATCTCTCCACATTATTAATGCATGAACAATGGTTGTTAATTCCGAGTCATGTGTAGTATAATTCCTTTCATGTTCTTTTAGTTTTCTATACTCATACAACACCACATGATCCTTTTGAGTGAGAAAACCACTAAGACCTTCCTTGCATGCATCGGTGCACACCACAAAATATTCATCTAGATCTGTAATCTTTAAGATTGGTGCACTTGTTAAAATATGTTTCAACTGCTGAAAAATTTCCTTACATTTTGGAGTCCATTCAAATTTCACTCCCTTTTTTTGCAAATAAGTGATTGGGATTGCAAAATTTGAAAACCCCTTTATGAATCTTTGGTAATAACATGCAAGACCCATGAAATATCTTACCTCTATCACATTTATTGGAACTGTCCATCCTCTGGTGGACTCTGTTTTCTCAGGATCAATTGTTATCCCATCTGTTGAAATAATAAGCCCCAAGTAATGAATCTTCTTTTAGTAAAAGATGCACTTACTTAGCTTGGCATACAACTTCTGCTCTCTCAAAACTTGCAGCACCATTATTAAATGTTGTTCATGCTCTTATTTTGTCCTTGAATAGATGATAATATCATCTAAGAAAACAATTAGAAACTTGTTCAGGTACTCCCTAAACACTCCATTCATCATGAACATGAAAATTGTTGGGGCATTTGATATCCCAAATGGCACTATTATAAATTCATAATGCCCATATCTTGTCTTAAATGTTGTATTGTTGATATCCTCTTCTTTTATTCTCACTTGATGATAACTTGATCTCAAGTCAATCTTGAATATTCATACACCTTTCAGCTAATCAAATAAATCATCAATCCTTGACAAATGATATTTTCTCTTTATGGTGACCTTATTCAGCTATCTAAAATAAATATAGAGCCTTAAGGTTCCATCTTTATTCTTTACAAAAATAATTGGGGCTCCCCAAGGCGACACACTTGGGCGTATATAACCCTTCTTCAAAATTTCTTCAAGCTGCATCTGCAACTCTTTCAATTATGGTGTGCTCATTCTGTAAGGTGTCTTGAACACTAGGGCAACTCCTGGCACTAAATCAATAGAGAAATCAACATCTCTCTTTGGTTGCAATCCTTGGATTTCCCCAAAAACATCTTCAAAATATTTTAAGTTTGAGTGGTCTTCAATACTTGTCACTTTATCTCTGGCTACCTCTTGCATATGTGCTGCAAAAAAATGACATCCCTTCCTAAAACTCTTTTTTTAGTTGCATGGCTGAAATTTCTCTAGTATTTATAGCTCTCAAAATGCCTTCAATATTGCCTTGTTTCCCTCCCTTATCAAGATAAATTATTGTGTTTTTGTAACGGTCTAGGATAGCATGAAGTTTTTCCAACCAAACCATGCCAATTGGACAATCATATGAACCCAATTGTATGATGTTCACATCTACCTTTGTGCCAAGTCCATTCATGTCTATTGGACAATCTTTAACCAACTCATTAATCTTTCTCTTATTCCATGTGGCTAACTGAACTAACCAATATTTCTTATATTTAATCCTTTGTAAGTGAAATATTTCAACAATGTTAGAGTTTATGTAACTATGGCTAGCTCCAAAATCAGTTAAAATTCCTATGGGATGGTTATCAATCTTACCTTCCACTGCCAATCATGGAGGATTGATACTCTTCTTTCTTTTTGTCCAAGGCTACATAAATCCTTGACATACTTCCTTCCATGTCTTCAATTGTTTCATTCTCTTGAATGTTGTGGACAATCCTCATTCTTTCACCTTTGTGAGCAAAGTCCCTATATAAGTGATTTCCCTCACATCCTCAACATTGTAAAGGTTATTTCCTTGGCCTCTTCTCGAATGAATTTGTTGTCTTGTGATCATTTTAGGTTGGTTGTCCTTGTTTCTTTTATTGTGAGTTGTTATTGAAAAAGGGTGGCTTAAAACCTTTAGTCCTTTGATCCAGGTTTCCTTTCATCTTGTCATTCCAATTCTTTTGAAAGACTGGCCTCCCTCTGCTCTACTTGTAAATATGTTTTTCTCTTCTTCTAGCCTCTACCAAAGTCCCAGGGTTATCATATTGTATCTTGTAACTATAGAAATAGGGTAACCCACTTAGAAAAAAATGTATTTTGACCTTCTCATCCTTGATGAAGTCCACATACTTCAATAATTCAAAGAATCTCTTCTCATATTCATCCATTGACATGCTTCCCAACTTGAGATCAAATAACTCTTTCATCTTTCTTTCATAGTAATGCTCAAAAAAATATTTCTCTTGGAAATATACTTTGAACTTCCTCCATGATACATTCCTCTTATCAAGTTGTTTTTCGTGCTTAAGCTAATCCCACCACATGGTTTCCTTTCCTTGCAAGTGGTAGGTTGCAATTCTTGTTTCTACCCTGGAGGGATAATCATGAAACTAGAAATATTTTTTCATTTTCAACAGCTAGGCCTCAACCTCTTCTCCCTTCTTATTCTCACCATTGAATGTTGGTGGCTTGATTTTCCTATGTTCACCTTGCAATATGTCTCAATCGGGCCTTCGCCTATGTCTCCAGACATGGGACACGCTTGGGATTCTCTTTGGACTTGAACTTTCATGAGCTCTTCTAGTGGATTTATCTAGGGAACGATGATGCCTATTCATGCTCCTTGACTACCTGCCATTACCATGTTTATCCCTTCTTCTATGGGACTTGGATGTTGTCACTTGTCTAACACTAGTTGCTTGCTTTGTGACAAAGTCTTTACTGGCTTGCTTCTGTAACATGTTTAGACTCTGAAGTATCTCTTTCTGGTATTTCATAATATTTTCATTGTTTTGACTATAATTATGGACTTATCTATGTAGGATTCTCATAGTTACAGACTCACACATGTCTCTTCTTCCATTAGAATCTCTCTCAACATTTCTCATGCTGACATGTAACCCTCTGAACTCATTTTCATGACTGTAGGACCCTTGGGCATCTTCCATGTCTGTGGTTCTCATATAGGAACCAAATTTCCTTGTACCTCTAAATTATGCAAGAAAATGTGCATGCAAATAAATTTATGTTAGACAAAAATATATACATAAACAGTTCCATAAAATAATGCATAAATTTTTCTAGCCTTTAATGCCACCAATCATCTTCTTTTGTGTTGAATATAAATTATACTACCCAGATCAATTTTATAGGTTGATATATGGATTCTCCCATCGAAGATATTTCCAATGATTTCTTTCTTTCTCAATTATGAGCTCTTAGTAAAAAATTATAGTCATTTGAATATTGTTAATTTTCCCTTTTTTATACATTTTTCATTTTGGTGCAATTTAACTCAGACACCAACTTATACCTATAGAAATAAATGATGATAAGGAATTTATAATAACCCTCAAATTGTCAATCTCATGCTCCAGTAAAAAATTGCAACAATCTAGAAATGACAACTTTGTTCTTTTTCACCCCTTTTCCAAATTTGGATTTTTTAGTCAAACTGACTATCTCCCAAGCCATGCACTTCTGGAAAAACTTGACCAAACAAAAGTTTTTTGGCTTGATGGGTATTCAAAATGTCAATTAAATATTTATTTCCATATTTTCCATTCGGGGACCCTTTCCTCCTTTGGAAATCCCAAAAATCTCCAAAAAGTGGTCCCAAATGGTGGATTTTGGCCTATTTCAACATCCCCATTCTAAACCCCTTAGAATTTATTCAATTACTTCATGGTTTATTGATCCAAAAAATCCTTAGATGCTATTTAGTCTTTAACACATATAAACATATACTTGATATTCGAAATAAAAATGATCGCTTCACTATTAGTAATTTACATGTGAAATACTTATCTAACCAAATACACTTTAATGATAGAAGGCTTACAAATAACTGAGCACAAATTGAAAAACAATAATGAAATCACATACACAAGTTTGATAATGGAGTTCAGCCAAATTGGGCTACCTCTCCGAGTCCGCTTCCAATAGAGACCTCTTTATTAATGCTCAAATGGTTGTGTTTTACAATGACTTTTTTACATGTTTCTCAAATGCAGAAACAGAATGCAACGTTGGATTCCTTGAAAAAAAACATGAAAACTGAGTATAAAGTTCTTAAAATTCCACCAAGGGACCTCTCGGCATGATTTACAGTGTAGCCTCAAATTCCTTGTACCCTTGGGCATGCACTTTGAGACATAATATCTGTAATTATGACGAGTGTCCCATCCTCTTGGGCCAAAATCCATTAAATAGGGCATGCCCCTTAACTACCCTATGAAATACATGGTCGAGTTTTAATACAAATTCGTTGGTTTGTTTAAACAAACCGTGAGTTATGGCATGATGGTCAAAAAATTGAGTTATGGGGGGAAAGGTCACAGGTTCAAACCTGTGGACCTTCCCCCATTGGATATTTTGGTTATGACTATAAAAAATATATATTATAGTTCAACAGTTATATGGTTTATCCCCGGGAGATTTACGGTCATGGTTATATCGAATACCCATAACAATAGGGTCAAGGGTTTATCTCTCGACCCTTTTTCCAACCGACCAAACCTCCACATGAAATTAAATATAATTGTGCCTGTATATGGTTAAGAAATAACCGACGAGTATAATGGTGAAGTCATTGAGTTATTTTTTAGGAGACTTCGGTTCGATCCTCCAGGCTCCAACTAATTTTGATAAGCACTATCCATAAATATCCAATGGGAGGCTACCACGTACCAGCAGGTATAATGGTGAAGTCATTGAGTTATTTGTTGGGAGACCTGGGTTTGTTGATCCTCTTGGATCCAACTAATTTTGATAACCACTATCCATGAATATCTAATGGGAGGCTACCATGTGGTAGCCTCTCATTGGTTTTTCATTGCCACATGTCAACCTGTGATTTTCCCATGTAATCTTTACGATCTGCCAACACACCTGCCCAGTCAGCATACAACCAGTCCACGTGGAACAATGAGGTGTGGCCACATCATATGTATGGCTTGTATGGTCATTTTCCATGTGTCACCCTTCTAGTGGTGACATGTGTCACCTTTCCTCTTTGACTTTGACTTTTTGACCAAGTTGACTTGAACTTTGACTGTTCATAACATTTTCATATGAACTACGTCTGAGGTTATTTTTGCATTGTTGGTGAGCTATTGTTGAGCTCTACGCATTGATGTATTTTTCGAGAGCATTTGGGATATTTGAACTTTGAGCATTTCTAAACCATTCTAGACCTCTGTGGATGTTCCATATCCTCTTGGACCTCTATGAGAATTCCCATATCCTCTTGGATCATTCCTCCCCATTGGAATCCTTTTGGACCACCAAAATATTTGATTACACATTAACTAGGTGAGGGTAGAGATCCCTCACCCTTCTGATCTCGATCCACTTTTTTTTACTTGGTTTTACTCCTTTCATACCAACTTGAAGATATTCCACATCTCCTTGTTGTGAATTCCTAATTCTTTTGTTGAGAATAACATCTTCCAGTAGCTCATCCACATATTCTGGAGAGAAGTCATCAACTGCTGGAACTTGAATAATTTCATATTCATCCATAATTATTGGAGGCTCATAAAGATTCAAATTATCAACATTTGCCACTGAATACATTTTCATGTAGGATGGTAGATCTAAACAAAAGGCATTAGTACCAATATTCTCCAAGATCTTGAATGGACCATATCAGATTGGTCTTATCTTTTTACCTTCACCCTTCATTCTGTCTTTGTTGATATGTAACCATATTTGATCACCAAATTCAAACTGATGATCAACCCATTGTTTTCCATGCCTCGCCTTACATTTGGCTTGGATTTTTTCCAATTGCTCATTTACTACTTGATGTACCTACTGAATATTTTGAATGAACCTGTGAGATTTATCTGTATCATCAAGTCCATCTTCTTTACCTGCTTCCTCAAAAGAAAATTCCATAGGTGATTTAGGCAAGTACCCCAAATATACTTCAAAAGGAGTTTTCTGAGTAGACGAATGCATGGCATGATTATAAGCATGTTGTACATAAGGTAATTGTTCATCCCATAACTTAGGGTGCTTGTTGTAGTATCCTCAAAATAGATGTACCACTGTTCTATTTACCACCTTTGTTTGTCCATTTGTCTGCCCATTTGTCTGCGAATGAAAATTTGTGCTCTTCTTCAACTTTGTGTCCATGAGATCATGTAAATGAGACCAAAAATTTCCCAAAAAGCAAGAGTCTCGATATGATATAAAAGATGTAGGAAGTCCAAAATGAACCCATACATTAGCAAATAATTTTTTTATTTTCTATTTAGTTGTGACCCGTTTCTTTCATGTCATCAAAATACACATCTTGTTGAATCTATCCATGATGACATATAGATAATCTTGACCTATCTTGGACTTTGGAAAACCCCTACAAAATCCATGGAGATGCTTTCCCATGGCTGAGAAGGTACTAGAAGTGGTGTATATAACCCCAACTTTATGTTGCTAGGCATACTTGTGGCACACATAACACACCCTTTGATATACTTGGAAATTGTTTCATTCATTCGAGACCAATAAAAATATCTCTGTAACTGTGCTAATGTCTTACCAAACTCAAAATGACCAGAAATGAGAGATGTGTGAGCTTCTCTGATTACATTTACTCTTTAATAATTGGGTATACAAATCTTTCCAGGATTATATAAAAAAAAATCATGCATATCATAATATAACTAYTGATTTCCACGAGTCAATGCATCGTATACATATTTAAAATCATCATCCTTATCATATTATTCTACATAACTTTCATGTGATAAAGGATTATACATGAGTATTCTGGATGCATTAATCATYGGTCTTGACAAAATATCTACAACCTTGTTATGAATACGCTTCTTATACTTGATTACCAAATGAAACTATCCACATGAAGTGTCGYGATTGTTGTAGCTTGGTTTGTGACTACAAATGATGTAATGGATGATGATTTGTATTAATTATAGTCTCCTTTCCCATTAAGTAATGCTTCCATTTATTTACACTTTGTACCAACTCATACAATTCCTTATCATATGTTGGATAGTTGATCATATCTAGAGTGAAAGTATTAGAATGATAACATATAAGTTTACCTCATTGCATCAAGACTATGCCCATGTCATAGCTGCTTGCATCGGTTTGAATTTAAAATGGTTTTTGTAGATATGGTAGAGACAATACTGGTGCGGTTCTTATATTTTCCTTCAATGTATCGAAAGCTTTCTCTTGTTTTCCTCCCCATTGAAAAACTTTTTTAACACTTGTTAATGCATGTAGAGGAGTTGCTATGTATGAGAAATTAGCAATGAATTTCCTCCAGTATTGTACTTCTCCTAAGAAGCTTCTAACTTTTGTGGAAGTAGTTTTCTTGGCCCATTTCACAATGACTTCTACTTTTGCAGGATCTATATTTAGTTGACCATTCCCTACAATGTATCCCAAATATACTAGAGAAGTTTTGCCAAATTCACATTTAGATAACTTGATAAACAACTTCTCCTTCTTCAAGAGTTCAAAGATTGTCTTTCCATGCTTTATATGATCTTCCCATCTTCAAATAAAGATAAATATATCATCCAAATATATGATAAAAAAATCATCCATGTAGGGTCTAAATACATCATTCATTACCCTCATAAATGTTGCTAGTGCATTGCATAATCCAAATGACATGACTAACCATTTGAAAGATCCTTGCTTGGTCTTGAAATCCGTTTCCCATATGTCACCTTCTGCAATTCTAATTTGATGTTAACCACTTCTCAAATCCAACTTAGTGAAATACACAACATTCTTTAATTGATCCAATAAATCATCAATTCTGGGAAGAGGATAACGGTTCTTTACTGTAATCTTGTTCAGGGCTTGAAAATCAATAGAGATCCTCTGTGTGCCATATTTCTTTGGAATTAATACAATAAGAGAACCACATAGAGAGGAGCTTGATCTGTTGATTCCTTTATTGAGCAACTGCTGAAATTTCTTCTTTATTTCCACATTCTCGATCACTAATGACCTATACATTCCAATATTCAGAAGAGGAGCTTTCTATTGTAAATATATTTCATGTTCAACCTCCCTCTTAGGAGGAAACCTTGTAGGTTCTCGAAATAACTTATCATAGTTAGATATGAATTTGACCATATCTCATTTATGATCTAGATCACAACTTGATAAAGCATCGATTATATCTTCTTATTTTTGTTTCACTGTCACGAGAACAAAATATTTACTTGCACTCACGAGTCTCTTCAATTTCCCTGTTCTCACTAAAGAAACATTAGTCTTGATACGATGAGCTATGCCAATATATTCATCCCCATCCTTGAAAAGATAATATTTGTTTTCTTTGTGATAGAATATAGCCTTCCTGTCAAATAGATATGGACTGCCCAAGACAATGTCGCAAATGTCAAGAGGCACAACATCTAACTCAACTTCATCAAAGAACTTAGTTGTAATTGCAAATATGATCTTACACTGTTTCATTACCTACAACTTAGCATCTTCACACACCCATCCCTATGGATATGGATTTTTGTGAGGTGTCGTATTCAAACCCAACTTCTTAACAATTGCTTCAGATGTTAGGTTAACTTCAGATCCACTATCAAATAAAGTATCTACCTTTTATGCTTGACTATAACTCTGACATGGAAAATATTGCTTCTCTTCTTTTGATCCGTATCACTTTCCAATTTAGTGGATTGAACTGAAGAATTAAAATTGATAGTTGATATAACTTTGCTTCCTATTTCCATGATCTTAGATTCACCCCTAGAATCTAACCCTAGATCCTGATGAGTTGATGAAACAATATTCTTCTTCCCTTTATCCTTGAACTTCTTCGGTCATAACTCTGGATACAACTTCCAACACTGTGATTCATCATGTCCCTTTTTCTTACAATGGAAACATGTAGGTATTTCCTCATCTTTCTTTATTGTAGCATATTTCTTACTCTTCCATTTACCTTTCAATTTGTTTTCAAACTTGTATGGATTCTTATCTTCTCTCACATGCTTACCCTTACTAGCCTCTAGATGCATAGCTTATATGGACACCTTATCAATGTTAGTAGGGTTAAACATTAAAATAGTGTGACGAATATATGAGTGCATGCCACCAATATACTTTAGAATAGTTTCATGGGTATACAATGAAATCCCTAATGATGATGCCTTCTTTTTTAATTCCTATGTATATGCCTGAATATTTTGGCCTTTACCATGTCTTAGATGTTTCCATTCTATCATTGTCATTTGCGTATGTGCCAGTGGATAGAATTGTTTTCTTATAGCCTTAGTAAACTTACCCCAGGAAGAGATTACTTTACCCTTTTGAACAAGATCAACTTGCATCTGACTCTCCCACCATATTAAGGCTGTGCCACTTAATCGAAGAGCAGTTAATTGTATCCTTGCAACTTCATCCATGATCTTTTGAACTCTGCAATATACCTCTATTTTCTTGATCCAGTTGTCCAATTTCTCGGCATTCAATTCTCCATCATAGGTCAGAAATTCAAACTTGACATCCAACATTAATAAAGGTAGATTATGATCAAAATTCTTAGAGGACTTATTTTGATGAGAAGAATTTCCAATAGCTTCAGAAGAAGAAGATGATGAGGATGGTGAAGGGGGATCTAAAGGACCACCACCTTTACCTCCTCCTTCTCCTTTTACCGAAGATTCTCCACTTACAGGATTTTGAATTCTTCGTTGCAAATAATATATTATCTCTCTCATCAAGAAAAGTGTATCCATCATTTCTTCTAGACTCATGGGAGGATCTTCTTCTTCCTTTCCTTTAGAACCCATCTTATGCTTATGAAGGTCTTCTTTCAGTTTCATACTTATAACTAGCAAGCTTTCCTTTCCAATTTTGAGTTTATCTCTTGTAAGCATTCACCAGCAAACACTTGTCAAATTTACTTTGATACCAACTTGATCCCAAAAATCCTTAGATGTTATTTAGTCTTTAACAAATATAAACATCTACTTGATCTTTGAAATAAAAATGATCGCTTCACTATTTGCAATTTACATGTGAAATGCTTATCTAACCAAATAAAATTTAAAGATAAAAAATTACAAATAACTGAGCACAAAATGAACAACAATAATGAAATAAAACACACAAGTTTGATAATGGAGTTCACCCAATTTGGGCTACGTCTTTGGGTCCGCTTCCAATAAAAATCTCTTTATTAATGCTCAAATGATTGTGTTTTACAATGACGTTTTTACATGTTGCTCAAATGCATAAATAGAATGCACTGATGGATTCCTTGCGAAAAATCGTGAAAAATGAGTATAAAGTTCTTAAAATTCCATCAAGGGACCTCTTGGCATGCTTTACAGTGTAGCCTCAAAGTCCTTGTACCCTCATGCACGTACTTCGATACATAATCTCTACAATTATGATGAGTGTCCCATCCTCTTCAGCCTTGTGCCATTAAATAGGGTGCACCCCTTAACTACCCTCTGAAATCCATGGTCGAATTTTAATATAAATTTGTTGGTTTGTTTAAACAAACCGTGATTCATGGCATGATGGTTAAAATGTTGAGTTATGGGGGGAATGGTTGTGGGTTCAAACTTGCGGACCTTCCCCCATTGAAGATTTTAGTTGTAACTATATAATATATATAGTATAGTTCAACGATTATGTGTTTTATCCCTATGGGATTTATGGTCATGGTTACATTGAATACCCATAAGAATAGGGTCGAGGGCTTAGCCCTTGATCCCTTTTTTCAACCGACCAAACCTCCACATGACATTAAATATAATCGTGCATGTATATGGTTACAAACTAACCTGCATGTATAATAGTGAAGTCGTTGAGTTATTTACTGGGATAACCGAGTTCGATCCTCTAGGCTCCAACTAATTTTGATAACCATTATCCATAAATAACCAATGGGAGGCTGCCACGTGTCAACCTGTGATTTGCCCATGTAATCTATAGGATTTTCCAACACCTTGCCTAGTCAGTGTACAGTCAGTCCATGTGGCACCTTGGGGTGTATCCACATCATCTGTATGACTTGTGTGGTCATGTGCCATGTGTCACCCTTCTAGTGGTGACACATGCCAACTTTCTTCTTTGAATTTGGCTTTTTGACCAAGTTGACTTGAAATTTGACCGTTCATAACTTTTGCATATGAACTCTATTTGAGGTGATTTTTTCACCGTTGGAAAGCTATCACTGAGCTCTATGCATTGATGGAATTTTTAAGAGAATTTGGAATATTTGAATTTTGAGCATTTCTAAACCTCTATGGACGTTTTGGATCCTTCTGGACCTCTGTGAGCATTCTTAGATCCTCTTGGATCAGTTATTTCCATTTCTACTTTCGGACTCTCTCCAAGGATTTAATATTAATCTGGATTTATGCCAATGCCCTGGACCCAAATCTTTAAAAACCACTATTTTGCAATTTCTGACAAATACAAATAAAAATGGGCAGTGGCCCTATCTGGAATTTCTATAGCCCTACTTATTGTAGAAAAAACCAAAACGTTTCATCTAAATATGACTTAATATACTTCAGTTATGGACAAAATATGAAAATGGCTCCAGACTTGGATTTGTTTTTTAAACTGTAGGACACTTTTGGCTATGTGGCATCTTTGTTGATGTAACATTATGGGTCCACATGACACCTTGAGGTGATTCCATGTAACCCTCCTAGCCTGCCTTCCATGCCTCATCAATCTTCTCTCTCGTATTTCTCCTCTATCTCTTACATTGGCTTTAAAATTTAATAAAATATGAACATTTTACRAGCCCCACCTACCCATCTTACACACCTTTGACCCAGGATGGAACAAGGGTCCCACCTTGACTAACATAATCAATGTGTAACCCATTCATTGGTTGTGGGGATGGGCAGGTCCCATCTCACACCTTTGCCTTGGTGCGCACAAACTTACATTCCTATGTGATCCAACAATGGAGATTGGATGAGATCGACAGTGGAGAGGCCATGTCCCATCCCAAACATGCATGGCGTTAACAAATGTCCCGGGGGTATGACACTCCAATCCACTTTATACACGTCGTTATCTTAATGGTGTCTCATGGTACAATTTCCCAGCCAAAACCGCTTTGTTTCTCATGTGATAGTGGTGAAAAAATTCTATGGTTTTCTCCCATCTAGGTTTCCAAATAAATATTGTTGTACTGTGTTTTGGATGTGATGTTTCTTATGATTACATGCTTATGATATATATATTGAATGTAATCATAGATGATACATTGATGATAAATTGTTCATTGTTGATAAAGTGAAAGAATATATATTGTGGTTAAAAAGTGCTCATATGGATTCACCCACTCCTCTCAGTATTCCAACAATTGGTATTAGAGCAGGTTCTTTCAAGAAATAGTTTAACCACTGGAAGGCAGATCATGGGGAAAAAAAATTGTATAAGAATGGAGTACCAAAGTTTGATGGAAAGAATTGTGCATTCTGGAGCAGAAGGATGAAAAAAAATGTATAAGCATAAGGATTTGATGTTTCTCAATCGGTAGTAGATAGATACATAGAACCTGCCACTCCTCCTACAGATAACGATGTAAATAAACTCAATCAAAAAAATTCGAGGGATAAAAATTCCATCCTAAATGGTTTGGTTGATTCAATATGTGTCAAGGTTATGCATTGTGATTCTGCAAAGGGAATATGGGACAAACTTTATAATGTTTATGAATGGGATTCCAAATTCAAAGGAGAGAAGATTCAAACTTACAGAGGTCAATTTGAACAACTGAAGATGAAAGAAGAGGAATACATTGCAACCTACTTTCTACGAGTTGATGAAATAGTGAATTCTATTAAAGGTTTTGGAGAAGAAATGAAAGAATTAGTCATTGTTAAAAAGGTACTAAGGTCTCTACCAATGAGATTTGATCCGAATATTTCACCCCTAGAAGAAAGAGAAGACATGGGTATGATAAGCATGGATGAGCTACATGGAATATTTACAGCTTATGAAATGAGGACAGTACATGAATATCCATCCACAAAAGAAGGATCTTTTAAAGCATCCAAAAGTACAAAGAAGAAGAAAAATCCTGAGTCAAAGACAAATTGCAGTTGTAGTGATGATTCAAATGACGATGAATAAATATCTAACTTCGTAAGGAAGTTGAAGAGAGGAACCAACAAGTACAAAGGTATGCTTCCCTTAAAATGTTTTAATTGTGGTAAAATTGGTCATTTTGCAAATAAGTGTCCTTATGCTAAGAATTTAGATAGTGATGAAGAGGAAGATCCCAAGAAAGAAAAGAAATATCAAAAGGGAAACATGAAAGATAAAAGGAAGTTCTTCAAGAAAAATGTTTACTCAAGAGAAGACAATTCCTCATCCGATGAAGATGATGAAAGAGATAGTGACGCAAAGAAAGTACTCTTTATGGCTACATAAAATAAGATAAACGACGAAGTGGATCTTGAGGCATAATTAATAAATGCTTTAAATGAGATAAAGAAATAAAGGAAGAAAAACAAATCATTCCAAGAAGAAAACATCCACTTGAAAACCCTAATTGAAGAAGGAAAAAGAAAGAAATAATTAATGTAGATCCAGATGATAAAGAAAGAAAAAGAGTGTGAGAAACTCGAAGAGGAAATCGTGACATTAAGAGTTGAATTCAACAAGCTCAACAAGAAATTGAAAAGATATCAGTTGTTATAAAACATTCTCAACAGTCAAAGGCCATACAATGGCAAATCTGAACTAGGATACAAAAATGTTCATTTTGAGGAAGGTTCAAGCTCCATGACAAAAGTAACAGTAGAATAGAGTTATGTATAAGTTCTCAAAGGAAGAAATCATGGTCAACAAGAATAAAAAAGGAATGTATACTTAAGTCCTTCTACATTCAGGTAACAAAGAAGATTCAATCATTGTGAAAGAGAAGATCTTGATTAGCCAAGGAATAATTATAGAAGGACTACACCACAAAGAAGGTCATTCATTCCCATGTATGTAAATTTATTTTATGGTCATTGTTTTAATTGTACTAACTTTGTACATTAATCTGTAGATTGAAGGGCTTATGAAAGAAATGATTAGCAAATAAATGCATATGTGGCTCCACATAATATTGAATGTTACAAATTCCACAACTATGGACACATAACTCAAAATTGTAGAAGCGTGATAAATCCTCCCGTGAAAGAAAATATTGATGACATATACAAGAAGGCTTGGAAAAGAAGTGAAGAACAAGAAGATAAGGTAATTGAAGAACATGTCCAAGGAATCGTACTTACAGGATTTACAACAACACAAGATCATGATGAATTTACAAGTAAAGAGGAAAGCGTAAAAATTTAGGCAGAGGATAAATAAGAAGATGTAAGAACTCAAGATGATGACAAAATTTAGAAAGATGATGAAGAGTAATATGTCTCCACATATTAAGAAGAATATTACTCTGCATCAAAGAAGGTCTTGTTTTGATCCATCCAACTTGGAGACTCCCAGTAAATATGAATATTGAATAGGGGGAGTCCATGCAGTAGCATAGATGGATCAAAGAACCATCCTTCAAGCATTGGTTGTAGAGATAGATTCAGAGCAGTCAAATAACAAAGCTACAGAGTAACAGTTTGATCAGTTGAGAAGTAGTGTTTCCACACAGGTTTCGGTTGGTAGTTACAAGAACATAAGTTTATGATTGTATTACAGAGGGATATCTTCAGTACAAGTTGTTCTAGACATGTAGATTTTGATGAGTAGATAGATCATATCATTGGACATATTTGATCCTGTTTGATCTACATAAACATGTGATGATCAACTGTAGTATATTCAAGATAATTCTTTAGAATGGTACAGTGAAAAATGGGTCAGCATTGTGGAAAATTGAGTAACAGAGTCATGGAAATTTTGTGACATATGGAGAGAGATGGATTCGGGAAATGATTAGCAGGTACAAAAGTCATGGGTTAGAGAAGATGCATAGCAGTGTATTTACAACTGGAATCAGTTGGTCACAGAAGGAAAGCAGTGATAGGCACAACAAAATAGGGAAAAATAAATTGTTAGAAAAAGATATATCATCAGAAGGAGATTGTTGAATAGTATGGTCAAGTAAACATGAAAAGTAAGTGAATAAATCAAATTTTGAATGATTTTTATATATGTCAGTAAAATTCAAAAGGAAGCACCAATGGACAATAAACAACATTGGAAGAGAGGAAAGGAAACATATACATGTAGCCCTACATCGATCTACATCTTACAAAAAATTCAAGGGAAGAAAAATCATCAGAGAAAGAGATCCAGATAGGAAGATCAGTAGCATGCAGATAGGGGGAGACATATCGAAAGGGGGAGTTATCTTTTTTCAAAGAAGGAAAGAAAGAACAATGACATGGTAACAAAGACAAAGAACAAATGCATGACGATAGGGGGAGCATCCCCAAGGAGAGATACCCTTTTCCATTGATTTCAAAGGGGGAGAGTGAGAAACATTGATGAGGAGCAATGTTCACAGGGGGAGCATGAGCATTGGAGCATCAGTGTTGCCATTAATGTCGGTGTTTCCATCAATGCCAAAGGGGGAGATTGTTGGACAATTGGTTTGGATAGTTGGTTGTCATTGATATCAACCCTTAAAGATTGATGTCAACCCTTGGAACTAGGTGGTTGTATCCTAAGAAATAGGTGGTTGTAGCCACCTTTCGGTTGGAGCTAGAGAACCTAGGGGGTTGTAGCCTCCTTCTGCTTGGAGCCACAAAATTCAGGGAGTTGTAGCTTCCTTCAGGTTGGAGCCTGTAAATAGGGGGTTGTATCCTCCTTCCAATTGCAGATGGATAATTGGGAAGTTGGTGCTTCCTATGAATGAATTATTGATACATATAAGAAAACATTATGTGGTTTTCTCCCATTTGGGTTTCCATGTAAATATTGGTGTATTGTGTTGTTGATCTGATGTTGATGTGATGTTGCTTATGATTACATGCTTATGATATATATATTGAATGAAATCATAGATGATACATTGATGATAAACTGTTGAACATTGTTGATAAAGTGAAATAATATATATTGTGGTTAAAAAGTGCTCATATTGATTCACCCCCCCTCTCAATGTTCCAACATGGGTCAATATGGATCTGCACTCATTTTGAAAAATGAAAACACTATCTAGAATAATTTATAAGTAAAAATTATCTTCCAACTTCTCTACTTCGAGCCCCAGGTCACTGTTGCTAGAATCCAACTGAATTGCTTTCATCAAACCAATAGTCTATATGCGAACAAATAACTTGACATTGAAGAAAGGCATGACATAGAGCAATACAATGCTAAGATATATAATGTTCATTAACTATTGTACATGACAATATGTAGAGAGTAAAATTCAATGCAAGTTACATCCACTAGATGTCATTTCCAAGGTTTAATCTTCCAAATGTTGAATACTTCTACTTTTCTTTCACTTCCTTATATTATTTTAGCGTCTACTATAACCAAACAATCACACAATGATTAGTTGTGAGAACTTTGCATTGGGTTGTTGCACATCATTTCAAAATATTGGGTTAGGTGTGAGTTTCTTTCTATTCTAGGGGTTTTATAATCAAAAGATTGAAAGAAAAAATCCATGACATTCGTAGCCTAGGGCCTGAGATTTTTTATTCAAATAGATTAGTTAAAATTCAAACTTAAGAATCTAGTAGTTTTTCTCATGTAATATTCTACTAGGAAAAAACTCAAAAATATCATGAAATTGCACCCATGGAGTCTCAATGTTCCTAATTGGTGCACTATCCCATCATTTTGTAGAGTTTATCTACCATTATGCCCCCAAAACTAAACACAACATCCCATTTCTATGGAAAGCATGCTAAATTTCAAGAAATAATCGTATGTTTTGAGTATCATATTCTCACTCTTACCACTGCATTTCATAGTGCCCCCATTAGCTATCATGATTTTTAAATTGTGAACAACATGGAAAGAAAAATTTGTGTCTTTTGCAACATGACTGAATGAAATTGTGGTATTGATGCTTTATATTTAAAAACAATCACTTGTTACGCTTGATATATCCTACCAACTACAAGGTTCAAGGAGATGTAATGCCTATAAGGGAATGAATTGAAATTTAGGGTTCCTCACAAGAATGTTCCAAAGTGGGAACTTCATTAGTAGGGGGTGTAATCTTTACAAAATATAGCTAGGCCTTGCCATTATCAGAAAATCCCTTGAAATTTCCAAATAGAGAAATATCAATGATAAATGATTTCTACTCCTTACATTTATGCCCTTAGAAACATTTTTCATCACAATTATAGCAAAGACCTTTAAGTTGACATTTTTGATAGTTTCGCTTAAGTCAACGTTTGGACATTATTGGGTGGAGAGGTATGAGGATATGGAACAAAGTTAGGATGTAGTTGTGGAAAAAAATTGGGACATTTAGACTAGGCAACTACCATAACATGTGTGCATTGAGCTAGTGGAGAGGCATCCAACCAAAAAACTGGGTGGTTCATCTCAACTTGTTCTTTAATCTCCTCCTTAAGACCAATAACAAGAATTATCATTGTATTAGAGTATCCTAAAGAAAATAATAAAACAAGAATTAAAAAATGAAATAAGAGTTATAAATTTTTAAAGTAAAATTAAATACCTTTATTTTTTATCATATTTTTGACTTATCTCCATATAGGTTTACTCAAATTTCAATTGTACACTCATTAGGTGCATAATAATTAATAGTTAAAATCATACAATAAGAGTTATGATTTTTTAAATGGAAATAAAGAAAAATACCCTTTTTATCATATTTTTTACTTAACCCGTTATAGGTTTACTCAAATTTCAAGTGTAGGCACTTGTTGGATGCAAAATTAATGAAATTTGAGCAAACCTATAAGGAGATAAGCCAAAAATATGATAAAAAAGATAGTTTTATTTATTTCTCTCCAAAACTATTTACCCTTATAGTTGACATCATTATCTAAAATCCTATTGATTCTTTTAAAGTTGATGTTGATAGAGCATTTTTTGTTTTGAGGTCCATTTTTTACCTCAAAATTTCTCTAATAACTACCTAATTCCTAGGTAAGTGAGAGTGATCTTCCTGAGTGTTGTATGCCTATGGAGCTTTGAATATGCCTAAGGGTTTGTGGAAGATTGAATCTATGAACAAATTTTGTCTAATGTGGTACTACTTGCTAAGTACAAACATAGACATAAAAGGGAATCCAACTAGATGAACCCACTTGTATTCCTATGTGTATGATTTACAACCATAGTTTTTCTCATAGAACGACAGATCTATGCGTTTATAGATGCAAAAACACATCTCTAGCCTAAAAGAAATCTTTAAAATTGGGTGCATGTTGGCATAGGAAAGTGCTCTAATACCACTTACAATTTAATTATATAGCAAAAACAAAGAGTTAAAAACAATATATGAATAAACTCAATCTACATAAAGTAAACGAAACAGAAAGGAGTATTGAACTTATGTAATAAGTAAGCCTTTATTGATATTCCATAAGGTGAGCAATGTCTGTGTGCCTCTTCAAGGGGGAAACCTCCAAACCAACACAATGATAATTATTGACAATAGATTATATAATTCTCTATCTCTATAAATAGTTTCTATCTACCTAAAACCTTGACCACTAGTGGCCCCTACATTAATGGTAAAGCCACATTCATTAATGCGTATCAAATACCTAGTGTACCTTATTTAATAAGTATATCACTTTACATTAATTAACATGCCAACTACTTTGTGACATTATTCAAAGAGGATGGCCACCACACATTCATTAACTAACTCCTCAACAACCTAAGTACCCATAAGTAGAGGGATTCACGTAGGACCCTAACATACACCCACTAAGTTATCCAAATGTCAATAAACCAAAATAAAACAAAGGGGTTAAGGGACCACAAGCCCTCTACATCACATGAAGCACTAGCTTAACTAAGTGAAACCGCATTTGGAGCAACCAAAAGCTTACACTACAAGGTTTAAAGTTTAGCATGAAATTGGTAGTGAATTGCAAAGTGTTAGGTGAGTAGCTTAGCAATCATAATTGGGTTCTAGGTAGTATTGAGAATATTCTCACCAATGTTGATCATGTATGTGGATAGAAAGCCATTTATTGGACAAGGTAGTCCAAGCCAATAAGTTAATTACTTGCTAGACTCACTCACTTTAAATTTTGTGCAACCACGTGTGAAAAATTATAATTTGTAAACCCTTTTAGTGACTATATTAGTAGTGGATTAGTACCATTGTTATTTTATTTCATTAAATAGATATAATTAGATCAAGGCACATCTCAAGCTATTGACCAAAAAAAATGGGGGAGTTTTTATTTTAATGGTGTAGCTTAATAGTAGTTTGGTCACTATAACTAGTCTAGGTTTGATAGTACATTATGTATGGGTCTTCTTGCAGACGTGGGATAATATAATGTATGAGTCTACTTGAAAATCCCCAAAATGCTATGTCCCAAGAGATTAAATCCAAAAAGGAAACTTTTTATTTTAGCCATTTGGGTTGTAGTTTAGTGCCTAATGATTTACCACAACTACCCCAAGTTTGATTCTCAACTCATTTGGCTCTACTTGAAAATCACCCAAGTTTGACTCTCAACTCATTTGGCTCTACTTGAAAATCACCAAAGCAGCATGTCTAGTGAGATTGACCCAAAAAATGGGGAGTTTCTATTTTACTTGATTGGGTTAATGTTTAAGGACATATGGATTAGCTTGGC
Source organism: Picea mariana (assembly GCA_032191745.1). Lineage (NCBI taxonomy): Eukaryota > Viridiplantae > Streptophyta > Pinopsida > Pinales > Pinaceae > Picea > Picea mariana. The sequence continues at coordinate 301,908 of JASDQU010735563.1, read as the reverse complement.
TAACACAAGTTCAATTCTTAAACCATTTTACATAGGCGTTGTCTAGTTGTTCTATGGAATGGATTTTTTCACCAAAATATGATGATATAAATTTACATGAATCACTATTTTTTGTTTTTCAAAATCCATTTTTGAATGAAGAAATGGATTCATCATCTTGAAAAGTCCCCGGGGCACTCGGATTATACAGAAATAATCACTCAAATCTACAAATCTAACAATTTCTCGTTGGATTTTGAGCAAATGTCCCCAGAAAAAATCGTCATTTCGTAGAACGTTTAACCTACATATTTTATATAACACCATCCACGCGACCTGACACATAGATTATTTTAAGATACCATAGAATTCTAGCAAAATGAAATGCTTGACTACTATCCATATGAATACCATGGTCACCATAATTGATTCCAAATTCGGTTAGACGTTCATTTTCATGAAACCAGAAAATCCAACACAAGAAATTATTAAAATGACTCCTCAATCAAATATTTATGGGTTGGCTTCGGTTTTCTGGAGGAACTCGACCTCTATTTCATGGGTCTTTCAGTTTACAACAATATACTTGTTATGAGCTCAACATGTCATTTATTGGAATTGAACCAGGGTGGGGAGGATAACAATCATTCCTCCCAACCATCCAATTTAAACCCAATTGACTAGATATACATACCCTACCCCATTTGATAAATAAGTTAGATAGAAGGACATTTAATGTTGTATTTAGTATTTCCTTTTATTTTTATTGATTATTAATTTATTGATTATGTTTTAGCATAATTCAAAATTCAAAGTTATAGTTTGTGAAGGAAAAAGTTCCAAACAATGCAAAGACTACATTATGTAGATATATATTTTTTCATATATATATTGTAATATTAAAAAAAAAATTAAATGAGATTTTAAGTCACTTTTATCTTTGATATTTATTGACATTTATTTTTTTTCATCATAATTACCACTTATATACATAATTTTTATGATAAAATTGTTCAAATTTTAAAGGTTTTTCTTCCATGATAAATTTTCATTTAATTATCTACAATGCATTAAGTTTAGACTTATGTGTTGGATTATTGAGAGGGGGGGTGAATCAGTAATAGTGTAATTATAATCCTTTTTCTTCAAATGTTATATCAATGTAGAATTATTATCCAATAATGAGCAATAAGAAATGAACAATCACACACATACACAGTACACCAGTGTTTTACGTCGAAACCCAAATCATGAGAAAACCACAGAATGTTTTTTCTTATATGTCTTGAAGAATTACATTCATTGGAAGCACCAACTTCCCTTGTTTTCTAGCTGCAACTAGAAGGAGGCTCCAACCCCCTAGTTTCTTAGGCTACAACCTAAGGGAAGCTCCAACTCCCCAATTCTTTGGCTACAACCAGAAGGAGGCTACAACCCCCTATGTTCTCTGGCTACAACCAGAAGGTGGCTACAACTACTTGTCCTTGCCCCGTCCAACCGCCTTGAAGTAGAAGTAGAATGATGGAACCACTGTCGCACTATCACTATGAGATATGCCGTTGTAAACCTATACCAGTAAAATTGAACCATGCATCAACCTGTACCTCAACATGTACCATAAATAGGTGCATCAACCATGCACCAACATGTACCATAAACAAGTGCATCAACCATGCACCAACCTGTACCAAAAAATATGTAATCAACCTGTACCATAAAAAAGTGCAACCAACTATGTAACAAGTGTGTACCAATCATGTGTCAACTACTCATCAACTATGACTCATCAATATGTACCAGCATCATCAACTATACACCTCATGTATGTGCCAACTCATCAACTACTTGTCTCAACCATGTACCCAACTTGTACCTCAACCAAAAACCCTCATCAATTTCATCATCCAAATATGATTTATAACTCTATAATAGACCTGGTTTATATGATCACATACTTGCAAACCTTCCTTAACTTTAAACAACAAGAGACTAGCATTTACATCAAACTTTTCTTTAGTCTTACATGACTAGTTTTGGATTAGTCAACAACCCTAACTTGAAATAATCATACTTTGTACCTATAATGAATAAAGATATGAAACTGATACACAATGTTATTCAATGTGTTTTATGAAATTCCTCCAGGTGTCACTACTTGGAACCTCTCAGAAAAGTAGTTATAGCAAAAATGGCATACCTTGCTGAATTTTGGCTTATTCTAGAGAGTAACCTTGTAGAGCGTGCCCCGTAGGGAATATTTGTTGAATAGATCTGAAAATGTTACAAAACATAATAAATAGTGTATTCTAACCAAAAAATTTGGTATTACTGAATTTGGATCTGTTATGAAGAAGTTATGACGTTTTTACCTGAAACGCCTGTTTTTTACTAGTTTCAGGACTAGCCACAAACCCTATTGTCTACAGAGTGTAACTCAAAAAATACAAAGACCCACATGCTGAATTTTTTACCACAGATACTTGGATATGTTTCCTTAGTGGCATAGAAATTTCATGTTTTTAATCATTCTAGACAAAAATTTATTGCGAAAATGGTGAGATGACATGTAAATAAGATACCTTAGAAAGCATCATCATAAGAATTTATCCTTCCTTGAATTCCAGACTTCTTTTCTTAACCTTCTCGCATAAATTTGGATTAGATATCCTTTGGTTACCTCAGAAACCTATAGGTATTCAATATGCTCAAGTTTGTCTAAAATGAGAGAGCCTTGCCTCTTATTTATACTCTCCAAGTAGCTTCCTTAAAAACATCTTTTAGGTCACTTTGCCCACTTTCCTTATTTTAGGGTTAACCCACTTCTAATTTCTCCATTAAATTTATTATTTAAATAATTTATTTTGTATTCAATTTGAATTATAGTACACTCATCAATTCAATTTATTATTTACCTTCTAAAATCTCTTAAACCACTTTGACTACTTTGACCTTTTGGGGCTTCTAGATGACATAAGAGGGCCCTCCAACTTTGTAAGGCCACAACTCTCAAACCGTGAGGATTTATGTGGTGTTCCACATACCACAAGAAATGGAATGAAATGCACCATCCATATAGAATAGTATTACTTGAAAATATATCAAAACTCATACCATTATCCATCAAACAAACTTGGGTCCTTTACCCAAACCTGGGTTCTCCAACTTCTCATGGCCATAACTCTCTAACCGTGAGGAGTTATGTGACGTTCCACATACCACCAGAAATGGAATGACAAGAAATATACATATGGGATATTTTCACTGAAAAATTCACTTACCTTAATCTCATTATTCCACAAATAAGAATGGGTTCTCTAACCATACTTCTAGGATAACTCATTCCACAAAGCGTCTTCCCGTGAGGGATTTCACCATAAGGGGACCAGTTTAGAGTCAATCCATTTCTACTTATTATCAACCATGAAAGGACACTAAAGAGTCATATTTACATCAAAAAATCTTGGGTCCATTACCCAACCTTTGTGCTACGAGGCTTTCTTCAAGGGTTGACATCAATGACAACCAACCTTAATCAACATGGACTTCAATTATCTTTCACTAAGAGTCCAATCTCAAAGCGAGTTTAAATTGTTGCAAATTTAAACTAGGTATGATTTTAAGGATGGAAATTTATTTTAAAATGTAGAAACCTTGGCGAACCTTACTAATCCTTCATATGCCAACTATAATTTTTTCGTGTTTTGTTTTGTAAAAATATTCAAATTTCTATGGATTTTATATATTTTGTAAAACAATTTGGCGATTTTTAAGGTAAAATGATTCTATCCTATAGAATTTGGGCAAATCATTTTTAGAATGGCGAATCATTTTTTGGGAAAAACCATGGAAAATTAGCCCATGAGCAAAATTTAGCCCCTAAAATCACCATTGCTTTAAACATTTAGTAGCAGATCCAGTTCTAGTTGCAATTGGTCCAATTTCAATTGAAGCAAGAGAAAGACCCGCCCATTCCAAGGCCATAGTTCCAGTTGTCATTGAAGCATCACCAGTAGTAGAGTTCCTGGAAACGGATCCATATGCCATGGTTTAACCTGTTTATCCCTTAGACTAGTTTTTTCAAATTATAATATATTAATTGTAGATACTATGTGATTAAGGAATAACAATTTGTATGTAAATTAACATAATGAATAGCAAATATGTTTATAATAAATTAATTAAAAATAAATTTAATGAAAACAAGAGATCAATCAAACATTTTTTTTATGAATAGTTGACTAAAATTAAAAAATTTAATAAATAAACAGTCGAAGCACATGACATATAATTTCAACGAGAACACTGAACAACAAGTTGGTAGATTAGATTAAGTAATCAAGTATTCACTCTTCCTTTATAATTTTTATAGCGATGAAGTGAGTAAGAATAGAAAATTGTACATGAATGCATAATATATGCAAATTACTTACATAATTTCTCATTGATTATTAATGGAGTAGAAAAAAAAGGATATGGTGTGGTTATAGAGTTAAAGTGATTAAAACCGTGTTCATTGTTTTTAGGTTACTGTGGTGTGAGTTTTCATAATTGTTTTCCGGATTATCCACAGTGAAATTCATTTGTATCGATGTTCTGAATCCTTTACCTAGATTCATCTTTAGGTAAAGGATTCAAAACGTCGATAAAATTGAATTTCACCGTGGATAATCCAAAAAAAAATCATGTTCATGTTACTCAAGGAAAATGACGTTGAAAGCATCCATTGTTTAAGAAACACCAATGTAAATGAGGGTGGATTATTTCACAGTTGGCATAATTTTTTGGTAGCTCAAGTTCTCATGTGCCAATGAGTTTTCAAGTGGCAAATGACTTGTTGAGGAATGACGATGCTAGATGATGATGTAGTTGTGTTAATTGAGAGTAGACTTATGTTAGAGAACTTCTTTGTCACACATTAACTAGAGAAAGTGTGCTATTAAGAAGCACTAAGTTGACTCACGAAGATTGGAGTAGCACTAAAAAACTAAGTGAGCTAATGATGCTCAACAATATTTGGTTGTTAATTGTTGCTTTTTCCTCAGAGATTCACTCAACATTGATTGGTTCTTGGATTTGTAAGTGTTGTATGCTTAAGGGGATCAATCAGAAGGGTGTTGAGATCCAAGGAGATTGGAATCCTAAGAGAGTGTTATATGAGGTAAGCCATGTGTTGATTGTGAAGGACTTAACCCACTCTAAAAATCATAACTAAATTGAATGTTGGAGTGGAGTCATCTCAATGCAAGGACCTTACATTGGTGGAGACATGGGTAGTGATGTGATAATGCAACCCCTCCTCAACCCACGGTTCAGAAGGTCACGTACACAGGATCTTTCTCCTTACAATGGCCCGAAGAGCTCTCGGAAATGACTCCTCTATATCCCTTTCGGGAAATCTGCACCCACAATCAACTTGGAGAATTCCCCCTTGTACTTTGGGAGATCGGACTTCGCACTTTCGTGAATCCGGTGGTCAAGTGCCTTGTCTCTCAATCTCCGAAACCCGAAGCCAGTCAACACTTGACCCTCTCTCTCTCTATTTTGGATTTCTCCTTGTCACGATTTCGGGAGTTGCGATGTCAAGCAACTCGTCCCCTCAACTTCCGAAACCCAATTTATCGAACCTCCGATGTACTTGCAAGGTTGAACCTTCAATGGCCTCTCACTCCGTTGGAACTTCAGACTTCGTGATTTCGCGATTCCTAATGCAAAGGTTTCGGGACTTCACCCCACGAAAATCTGAAATGGTCAACGAAATTTGACTTCCATGTCGATAGTGCACCACCTGTCCACCCTGTTGATTCCTATGGCCCACACGATCCTTTTGTCCCTTAGGGACTTCGTGTTTTATGATTTTGCGAGTCCCGTTGCAAAGATTACGGGACTTCAACCTACGAAACCCCGAAATAGAAATCCACGTGTGAATCCAATGACCCTTGTTGGTTTCAATCTATGGTTCTACCTCTCCTGAGCTTGAACCTTTGGGAATACTTGCCATAACTCCCCTACTCCTCCGTGAGAACTGACGGCTCACAGGACTTCGCAAATTCTCCACAGAGAATTTTGATTGTCCATTCTTCCCTTGAGAAATTCTGCATGAACTAAACAAAGTATCTCTCTCCATGGAACTTGTCCTCCTGCGGTTCGATGTCGCTACGCCTTCCTTCAAGGTTTTAAGGTACTTGGTCTCTCACCTTCCTTCAACCCCTTCGAAGGTTCAAATCCTACTGAGCTGTCACGACTTTGAGTCTTTCAGAAAACTCCTGCTCGCACTCCTTGCGGCAGACCCTCTAACACATTCATGTGTTGAACTTCCTTCAACTCTGTGCACACCCTGCAATAGCAGTCTCTCAATACTTAGCTTAGGTTCGGAATTCTAAGTCTTTACTCAGCCTACGCACTCCTTGCACGACTCTTGTGCCTAACTGCACTTCTGAGGAAATGAGAACAAAATATATCTATCTTGAGCTTTCAGAGACAACCCTCTGAACCCTTTGTCAACGCACTCCTTGCGGAAAATTCAACTGCACTCCTTGCAGGAACTCTTGATCCAATAGAGAAACAATTGAAACTCATTTTCCTTACTCTCTCTCTCTCTCTCACAGATTTTAGACATCCAACAAGAAATCATTCATACATAGCATAAAATCAATTGCATGACAGAAAGAGTAAAACATTCATGAGCATAACATTCAAAGATGCATACACAGAGAATATTTGAACACCATGAGTCTGAATCAAAACCTTTTTGTATTAATCCAGAACTTCTGTACATGGAATTCTCACTACACAACTCTCTACTTCTTCTCTATTCTCTCACAAAATGTTCTTCACCACTATGCTCTCAATTGGCATCCTCTATTTTTTACAATACACAATGAGGGTGTCTATATCCCATTTCCCTCTTTCCTTCTAAACTGTCTAATCTAGAATTCAATTCTACCTACTTGCATTAACTATTATAAATGCCTTCTACCTACTATGGATGAGAGCAGATGGCTCAAGGTCTGTTTACATTTTACAAGTGCGCCTTCATTTAATTGTTTCATTTAAGGTTCTAAAACATTCTCAAAAAATGCATTGGGTGCTTTTCCAGCTGTCTTTCATCTCCGCGCTGGCTCGCTTGAGATGCTCCTGCATCATACTCCCTTGCTTGAAAATTTTCATGGGCTCCTTTCCATGAGCTCACGTATGGTCTGTCCATGCCTCTGGATCACTGTTTCATTTTCCTAGCTGGAATCTTCAATTGGATGGCCCTTCCACTTGACCAAATATTCAAAGTATTGCTTTCGCCTGGTCTTTTCGCCCACTCTTTTGTCTAGTATGCATTCCATCTGTGGCTTTTCTGCAGCTGGCATCTGTTTTGTCCACTGGATCACTGGCTGTTCATCTTCCATCCCTGTTTCCTCGACTTTATATGGGTACAAATCTGAGATATTGAATATTGGAGAAATTTCGATCCCTTCGGGTAATTCAATCTCGTAAGCATTTGCCCCATATTTCTTCAAGACCTTACATGGTCTGATTTTCTTCATTTTCAGTTTATTATATGTTCCTCTTGGGAACCTTTCCTTTCTCAAATGTGCCAAAATCAAATCACCAACCTCAAATTGAAGTTGTCTCTTGTGTTGATCTGCTCTGCGCTTATATTCCTAGCTCGAATTATGCAATCGTTCCTTCACCTGGCTGTGAAGTTCCTTCATCGCCTCTGCGAAATCTTCTGCACTAGCACTCCTAGTCAAAATTTGTTCTGAATCTCTCAATTCAGAAATTCCTCTCAGCTGCATGCCATAAACAATCTGAAATGGACTCTGCCCTGTGCTTCTGTTAACTGAGTCGTTATAAGAAAATTCCGCCTGTGGTAATATGTGGTCCCATTGGCTGTGGTGTTCTATCACTAGGCTTCTCAGCAAGTCTCCTAGACTTCTGTTTACCACTTCTGTATGTCCATCCGTCTGAGGATGATAATCCAAACTAAACGATAATTTAGTTCCCATCTTCTTCCATAAGGTCCTCCAAAAGTGTCCTATGAACTTAGAGTCTCAATCTGAAACTATGCTCCTTGGTAAGCCGTGAAGTCAAATGACTTCTTTGAAAAATAGATTCGCAATGTGAGTTGCGTCACTAGTCTTCTGACATGGAATGAAGTGTGCCATCTTGGAAAATCTATCCACCACCACAAAGATTGAGTCAAATCCTCTTTGTGTTCTTGGAAACCCCAATATAAAATCCATGCTGAATGCATCCCACGGCCTCTCAGATATGGGCAATGGTTGATAAAATCCTGCATTCTATTTCCTTCCCTTCGAATGCTGGCAAATTCTGCATCTATCCACGAATCTCTTGATGTATGCTCACATTCCCAGCCAAAAGTATGACTCATTCAAATTTGCAAACATCTTTTCGTGACCAAAATGCCCGACCAATCCTCCACTGTGTTTCTCCTTTAGCAAATTCTCCCTCATGGAGCATTTCGAAATACAAAGTTGATTACCTTTAAGCAGTAACCCTTCCTGGATCATGTATTTTGCCCATTAGCTTCTATCTCTGAGAATTGGATTCTCAGCTGCTTCATACGCCTCCTTAAAATCTGGATCATCCCTGTACATGTTCCTGAGATAATCAAAACCTAATGTTCTGACTTTGAACTCCTACAATAGAAAACACTTCCTGCTCAAAGCATCAACAACCTTATTAGCAGTACCATAAATATGTTTAATCACAAAAGTGAAATTTTGCATGTATTCAACCCATTTAACATGTCTTTGATTCAACTTTTCTTGTTGAGTCACAAACTGCAGTGCATGATTGTCACTGTATAAGACAAACTCCTTTGGGATCAAGTAATGTCTCCATTTCTTCAATGCCTGAATGATAGCATAGAACTCCTTGTCATATGTGGAGTATTTCACTTTCGCTTCATTCAGCTTCTCGCTGAAGTATGCTATTGGCCTATCTTCTTGACTCAAGACTACCCCTATTGCAAATCCACTTGCATCGCATTTCACTTGAAATGTCTTCTTGAAATCCGAAAACACCAAAATTGGTTGTTCCGTGATAACGCAACCCCTCCTTAACCCGTGGGTCAGAAGGTCACATACACATCCTCCAGCCTCCATCTTTCTTCGGACTGAGTACTGTCGGGACAACACATGGACTCAAGCTTTCTCTGACCAAACCTTTGTCCAACAAATCCTGGACTTGTCCTTTGACCTCTTCATTCTCCTGCGGCGTCAATCTATATGCGGCTTTGTTTGGCAAACTAGCTCCTGGTATGAGATCAATATGATGACTCACACTTCTAATAGGTGGCAACGAATGAGGTAGTTCATCCACTACTATGTCAGCAAACTCTTCCAGTAGTTCCTGAACATCTTCTGGTAAATCATCTACCCTTGTGTTGGTCAAAATAATCTTCGGTTTCCTGACCACAATGAATTGCGGTTCTTCTTTCTTCTTGACCTCTGTAAGAAGTTCCTTCCCACTCATGAGAAGTACAGTGTTGCTTACTTCAGGTTTCACCTCCTTATCTTTGATTGGAAGCAACATGTGAGTCCTCCCATTCTTCTCTAGGGTGTATGTGTTCATTCTCCCATGATGAATCACATTCCTGTCATATTGCCACGGTCTTCCCAGCAATAGATGAAAAAAATCCATAGGAATGACATCACAAAATATCTTATCATTATATCCCCCTATCTTAAATTCAACTAAACACTGTTTAGTGACAGTTACCTGATGTCCTTTTTGTAGCCACGAAACTCTGTATGGGCTTGGATGATCAATTGTCTCCAGCTCCAGCTTTTCTACCATCTCCGTAGAAACGAGGTTATCTATGCTACCACTATCCACAATGACCTTGCATACCCTGTCCTTGGTCTTGCAAGTAGTCCGGAAAAGTCTGTTCCTTTGGAATGAACTCTCCACCTCCTTCTCTGGTGTCAAAAGAGCTTTTTGCATCATCAACGATCTTCCGCCTTCAACATCTTCTACCTCAACATCCTACCTCTGTGTTTTGGCGATGTGAGTCTCACTTCCTTCTTTCTTCTTATCATGACACTCATAAGACTTGTGCCCATTTTTCCCACATGTGAAGCATGTTATTACTCCACCTCTTCCTCGTCCTCTACCTCTAGTACGAGGAAAAATATTATTATCAACATAATCTCCTTTCTGTTCGGTATGATGTCCTCTCTGTTCAGCATATTTCCCTCGCTGTGAGGTTCCACCTCTCTCAGTTCGAGTCTGAGGTTTCTTCCAGTCCTCCTTAGGTTTCTGGTTTTTATCCTGGGCAATTGATTTTCCTTTAGGCTGACTTCTGCCTCGGCCTCTTTGACCCTGCTTTCGACTCAGGTTCTCTTCAGCTTTTAGAGCCATATGATAAGCATCTTCCACTGTTTGGATGGTTACCATGCTCATCTCATCCTGAATGTCATATCTCAAGCCATTCATATATCTGGCAACCTTTTCATCATCGCTTTCCCGATGACCTGCCCTGATGTTTAGCCTGTAGAATTATTCAGTGTATTCTTTCACTGTCATCAACTTCTATCTCAAGTTTTTCATTCTTTGAAACAGAGTGATTTGGTAATCTTTGGGGATGAATTTCGCCTTCATCTTCGCGATCATTCTGTCCCAGATCTTGATCTTCTGCTTTCATTTGCAGCGTCTGTTAGCTTGTAGTTCATCCCACCACAATGTTGCATGTCCTTTTAATCTCGTGACAACATGTTTGGCCTTCTTGTCCTCTTCGACATCTTCATATTCAAAATATGTGTCCAGAGATCTAATCCAATCTAGAAGCTCCTTTGCATCCAAATTTCCCTCATAAAATGGAATGTCCATTTTCGCTCTTGCACCCATTCTTTCAATAGCTCTAATCAAGCGTTTTTTTGATGCATCTTTGGCTGCAACTTCCTCCCCTTCATGTTCAGCCTCAATTTCACTTTCGGAATCACTAAGATCCCTGGCACTGACTGTACACCTCTATGCTGTCTCCATGTCTTCGATTCTGGTGCGTAAATCATGCATCTCTCTCTCCATGGCTGGATCATTCATCTGTCTACCCCTTCTTCTCGATATTTCCCTATCCTTTGACTGATCGGGTGTTTTCCTGTCCCTTCTCCTTGGCGGCATGGTGAATTCTCTTTTTCTCTGCTACAGAAAGAAAAGAAAACTTTTTGTGCTCTGATACCAAATGATAACGCAACCCCTCCTCAACCCGCGGGTTGGAAGGTCATGTAAACAAGATCTTTCTCCTTACAATGGCCCGAAGAGCTCTTAGAAATGGCTCCTCTATTTCCCTTTCGGGAAATCTGCACCCACAATCAACTTCAAGAAATCCCCCTTGTACTTCGAGAGATCGGACTTCACACTTTCGCGAATCTAGTGGTCAAGTGCCTTGTCTCTCAATCTCTGAAACCCGAAGACAATCAACACTTGACCCTCTCTCTCTCTCTATTTCAGATTTCTCCTTGTCGCGATTTCGGGAGTTGCGATGTCAAGCAACTCATCCCCTCATCTTCCGAAACCCAATTTATTGAACCTTCAATGTACTTGCAAGGTTGACCCTTCAACGGCCTCTCACTCCGTTGGAACTTCATACTTCGCGATTTCGTGATTCCTAATGCAAAGGTTTCGGGACTTCACCCCACGAAAACCCGAAATGGTCAATGAAATTTGACTTCTGTGTCGATAGTGCGCCACCTGTCCACCCTGTCGATTCCTATGGTCAACACGATCCTTTTTTCCCTTCGAGACTTCACGTTTTGTGATTTCGCGAGTCCCGTTGCAAAGATTACAGGACTTCAACCTATGAA
>JASDQU010735563.1:223105-237554 GCA_032191745.1 Picea mariana | reverse complement strand
CTGGAATCCACTGTCAGTCGTTGATCTACGCGTTGCTAGATCGACCATCGATCTAAGTGCGTTCTTTATTCTCCAGGCACAAATGCATTATATGAGGCAAAACTTAGGCTTAATGACTTTTTGAGGGTTTGTTGCACTGCTTTCCTTGAAAATAATTTGCAAAGATGAAATATTATTTGCAAACCAAACTACAGCCAGAGTGGAAAAATTTCCAGTCACCAGATGATCCTATGAATTATAGGGTTATAAGAATGGCTCCACCTGGGGATGGCAGATCTTTTGGGAGGTTTCAAGAACCACGGACCTATGAATCATGCAGAACAGTGCTTTATCCATAGGGCTGATCCCAAAATCTTATTCTGCAACCTGTACCTATTTTGATCTTGCAATTGAAACCAAATCAAATGAACACTGCTGAAAAAGAGATGCTCAGAATGCCGAGATTATTCACATTCTCCTACCTACCCTATGCTACTGATAATTTTGTTAAATCAAATAATACAAAAATGCTAATGAAGCCAATCAAGTAGCTTCTGAGACCAGTGGATTGCTTGACTACTCGTTAGCATAGTGAAAAGCGCAGCTTGACCTTTTCCCATCGACTCAAAACTACAAAGTGAAAAGGCCACTGCTGAAAACGTGATTGATATTTACCATAGGGACCTTGACAATCTTGAAGAACAAAAGTACTGCCAAAGAAAGATTGAGGCTCTGCAGTGAAAAAATTCTCCATATAGGTAGCTACAGGATCAAGGTAGAAATGACATGTTCCTTGATTTTTGGATGGAAGCTCTGGCACTGTATCTATGTTATCTTCATCCTCATACATTTCCTAACATGGTTGCAACTGCTCTGATGGGCTTTGTAATGTGACTTCTGCTGAAAAAGACAATGAAGTTGACTACCTGATCCTATCAATATCATAACAGCATTTTATCCCATAAATGGATGATGGAGGAAGACTTTGACAACACCAGTCATCCAACACATCAGATATTGGATCCTATAGAAATTGAACTGACTGTTGTATTGGTTCCATTGCAACTTCTTGATTTCCTATGTATTTATCCTTTAGCATATACTCAAGATTCTTTTTCAAAAACTGAGATGAATTAAAGCATAATGGTACAGAGTTGTTTTGGATTAACTCAAAATTTGTCTCAGGCTTTAAGCTTTCATTTGGAATTTGAAAATCAGAGTAGGTAAAGTGTTGCAATTTTGGGTTTAGAATAGCCTCCACATCAGCATTAGCATCTTCCCCTAGTTGATCAAAACATTCTCCCTCTCTACTATTGACAACTTGCTTACAATTTCCTCTCAAAAATTGAAAAGAAGCGAAACATAAGGGCAAAGATTTTTCCCTTACTCTGAAATTTTTTGTCTCTTCCTCATCGCTGTCATGACTATTGAGCAAGGGCTGATTGTCACATCTGAACTATAAATGATCTTCTTCCTACCAATGACATGTTATTGATTTCTTTGATCAGTCCACCTCTATTTCAGCGTCACGATCATCATCATATTGATCATACTTGGGTAGATTATCCAAGTAAGAAAAGCCATCGAACATGCACATCATATCAGCTGATGGCTCTTCAACAAGATGAGTTGGAACTTCATCTTTGACTGTGTTGTGAATTGAATACATGAAAGAATCATTATTGAAACCATGGTACCAAGAATGAGCAACAAAATGTTTGGGAACTGTGATATTTTCTTTCTCTGAAATCAATGGGCCATGATGTCTTTGGACGACAAGTTCATCTTTCCTATTGATCCTCTACATCATCTCTTCCATGGCACTGACCAAAATCTCTAGTTTAGCTTCTGATGACTTCAGCTGCTCATTTTCTTTGTCCTTTAACTTTGACCTTTTGATCAGCAAGTTGGTCTCCACATCAACTGCAATTCTTTGCATTTCTTCAAGGCTTGCAGTGTTCCTTTCTCTTAATTGGAATGCCATCTCAGGATCAAAGGCATCTGGGAAATGCAAGTGGGCTGATCCTGGGGGTAGCTTTATATCAATAGGCACTGCATGATATATATTATTGAACCTTGCTGAAATTGTTGTACTGTTTCCTCTGGATGTCTTTTCAAATGGTCATACTCTTCCAAGATGAGAAAAACATTTCTCATGATCACCCACCTATCTAAGAAAACTTGCATGAACTGCTGAAAATTTCTGATGCTTGCAGCTGGAAGGTTCTTAAACCAATCTTTAACTTTACCTCCCAAAGACAAGGCAAACATTTTGATGCAGACATCATCATCTTCTACCTCAAAGAGGTCAAGAAAATCCTCAAGACTTTGGATATTCTTTTAAGCAGTAATATTGGCATTCTCTCCATCAAACCTAGGCAAATTATTGATGTAATTGACAGGGAGGTCATGGAGAAAAGGAGGCAAATCTAGAGGCTTGTATCGGTATGGGAATTTTGCAAGCACAGGAGATGAAGCAAGGGGATTACAACCATCCAGATGTTTAGCAAGAGTAGGATATAAAGCAGGAGGCTTTTGTCTCACTAGGGTTTCTACAGGTGCATCTGGGATGTGCACAGGTGTATGAGTATGTTCATAATCTACAATTGGGGATATGATCTCTTGAGACTCATCAATTAACAAATGGTCAAAGTAATCTTCAGCAATATACTTTGGATCAGGCTTAGAAAAAGACAAGACATAATTGCAGACAAAACCAAAGATGTCTTGAATGCAATTTGAGCTTGAGTACCTGGTCTTTCTAGGTTGCTTGGCCATGCTTTAGGTTCTTCCTCCAGTGGAGTCTTTGAGTTTGGCACTGTCTGGAGCTAATTGGAGTCGCCAGGTGAATTATCTCATCCTTCTTATATCTGGTCACTTTCCACCATCAGTGATCAGATCTGGAGCTTTGAAGTGTACTACTGGGGAACTGTTCCCCAGTATGGTCGCCATTCTGTTAGCACTTTGTAATTTTCCCAAGGCTGAAGAGGTAGTCACAAAGGCAACATCAAAACCACTTCAAGTCTTGGATCTATCCCTCCAAGACTCAGAGAGGGATCTCTCTATCTGATATAGCTTTGTTTGAAGAGAATAATAGGCTATCTATGAAGAACATGGGTTTGTTTTTGAAATTGGGTATAGGCAGAGAAGAGAAACCATGGGCTATGGAGTCACTGAAACGAACGATCAAAAATCCATGTCAACAGGATAATATTTGTAGGGAAAGGTAGAAAACTCACTGGATCCTTAAATTTAAATGAAATGGGCAAGATGAAAATAGGTCAAGAAATCCAATTAAACACAGAGCAACTAAGAATTCTGAGTTTAATTTTCAATGGAAAACACAAAAAACTATACCAAGCCAGAGACAAAGGGTGCATTAAAACCAATTTTGTTCTTAATATTCTTGGAATAATTCAGAGGAAAACATTTAATTATGATAATAAGGAAACACATTAACACAGAGGGATGCACATCACCAGTCGAAATAGTCAAAAGAATCTTGCATCATAGCACTGTCTCATTGAATTGATGAAAAAAAAACACTGAAAGCTCAGCGAGTTGTTTTACAAAATTTTTAATCCATGGTTCTCTGACTGATCCAATCCTTACATTAAATATAATATCTGAATAAATAGGGGAGATCCCCCAACAAGTTTCAAGAGACTTTTTAACCGCCTCGGCCAAAAATAGCCACAAATCCCACAAAATCTGGAACTGTCTACCATGAAAGATGAACCGGTTTTCTACGAAAAAGGGGTCCGAACAGACGTGTGTTTCTCTTCAATGATGATACCTGGGAAAAAACTGAAGGATTTTATTGGATATGGGCATGTTCTGGACAAAAACCTCCTTTGGTTTTGCCAAATTCGTCTCCAGCTAGCCGTAACAGCTCCCGCAAAATCAGGGCTGTAACGGAAAAGTAAAAATCTGGAAAAAAGGGCCTTGAAGATGTCTTCGATTCTCCCTGTTCGTGGCACCTATGAAAAAACTGAGAGAGGTTTTTGTTTTTCATATCGTTATAGAGAAAAACCTCTCTCGGTTTCTTAAAATTCATTTTCATTTTCCTAAAATATGCCTCGGACGAAGACATGATGAACAGGCGAAAATAGGCAAAAAAATTGAAAAAGACGGTTTTTTCATGATGGGTGGTATTCTGGACCCCCCTGAGGTGGTAAGCGGTTTTAGGGGGGGAGGGTCCACTGGAATAAGGAGCTGACACGTGTATGGGAGGTGGTTTTTATATACAACCATTACGGACCCCCCCCTCTCGTTAAAGTTCGGATGGTGAGGGGGGTCCAGAATTTTTAATAGTCGTTGCTCTGATTTATTATGTGATTGATGTAATGAATGTGCATTGAGGTAGGGGGTGGGTAGGACTTAGGGTAGTTTATTTCTAGGTTTTTTTTTTAATATTATTTTATTATATGTTTTGTTTACATTTTTTTATGTTTTGTTTTTATATTATGTTTTATGTTTTATTTTGTTTTATTTTTGTTTTGTATTTTTATATATTTTATTTATTATGTATGTTTATTATAATTGTTTTAAGTTTTATTTTTATATGTTTTATTTTAATTTGTATTATATTTTATTATGTTTTTTTTTTATGTTTTTTATTTTAATATTTGTTCTATTAAATATTAATTAATAAAAAACTAACCTAGTTACTAAACTAACTTAGCTATTAATTTATTAATTATTAACTAGTTTAGCTTAGTTTAACTACACTAACTTTATTGTTAACCTTTGTTAATATATTATTCTTTTTACCCTAAGCTTGGTTTATGCATGGATGGGTGAGATTGGCGAAGGGGTGAAGGAATGAAGGGTGCGGGACTGACAGACGCAGTGTGGATGAAGGATGTAGCACGCCAGCGAAGGAGGCCTGATGCAATGGATGGATGACACGTTGGGATAGGGCCCACTGGAAAAATCGCCTCATTCCAGACCCCCTCCCCCCATCGTTAAAGGCAGAACGATCGGGGGGGGTCTGGAATCGCCTGTAGACCGTCCATCTGCATGCCTCCATGACAACCGTAGATCTGTGTGCACTTTTTAATCACCATTTCAGACCCCCCCCACCATTAATGGAAGAATAGTCAAAGGGGTCTAGAATCCACTGTTAGTTGTTGATCTACACGCCGCTAGATCGGTCGTCGATCTAAGCACGTTCTTTATTCTCCAAGCGCGAATGCAGTATATGGGGCAAAACTTAGGCTTAATGAATTTTTGAGGGTTTGGTGCACTGCTTCCCTTGAAAATAATTTGCAGAGATGAAATATTATTTGCAAACCAAACTACACCCAGAGTGTAAAAATTTCCAGTCACCAGATGATCCTATGAATTATAGGGTTATAACAGCACGACTGAGGCAGACACCATGTAAACTGATTAATTCATTCGTAGGTGAGTAGATTTCCCAAGCAGCAAATGCTAAGTTCTGAGTACTATGACTAGCGCCATCGGCAAAGCCAATGTAGGGTAGTGAAGACACCGACATCTAGAAACCAAGCACAATGCAAGGTAAGTAGTTGGGGTTCGAAACCAAATAACGAAAAATCACACAAAAGTAGTACAAAAGAGTATGATACAGTAAAAATACAAGCACTCATGCAAATATAACCTAAGCATAGTACTTCTTCAAGTAAATTCCATTTCTAGGTTCACTCAAAGGAATGCCATCATAATCCACTGACTCATAGGCTCATTTTTCCAACACTCATTTGACGATATAAGGGCCTTGCCACATAGATTCGAATTTTCCAGCCCCTTGTAAATCATGATCTTGGTCATAGAGAAGAACCAGATCACCTTCAGAGAAAACACGTGGCTTGACATGCTTGTCATATTGGTCTTTGATACGCTTTTTCTGAGCTTCAATAACCAGGGTGGCATCACGACGAGTTTCATCTAATTGCATCAAGTACAATAGACATTCCTCTTCAGCAGAGGTGTTATGAAGAAGTTCAACGGCTAGCTTCAAATATGGTATCTCACATTCAATTGATAGGACATCTTCGATACCATACACTGATTGGAAAGGCGTAAATCTCATGGCAAACTTCGAGGATGTCTGATAGGCTCATAATGTTGAAAACAACATCGTGTGCCAACTTTTCTTATGAATTCCTATTATCCATTGAAGCATAGTAATAAGAAATTTTTTTATCGCTTCAACCTGGCCATTGGCTTGTGGATAGTAGGGGTTGAGTTTTCATGCCGAATACCCAACTTTTCAGTAAGCTTAGACATCATGAAATTTTGAAAATAGCTACCGTGATCAGTGACGATATCTTGTGGGATTCCAAATCGAGTGATGATATGATTGAATATGAACAGGGCTGCAGTTTTTCCGTTATTATCGAATGTAGGCATCGCCTAGGCCCATTTAGTGAAATAATCCACAGCTACGATGATGTATCCATGCCCGCCGTCTGAGTGAGGGTTAAATGTCATGAAGTCAATTCCCCATTTTGTGAAAGGACCAATGGAAACTACAGGGTGTAAAGGAGCAGGATGAGATCTTATCTTGTTATTATACATTTGACAAGCATGACACTTATGGATGGCGGTAATACAGTATTTAAACAAAGAAGGCCAAAATTACCCTGCTCGTAGGATATTTTGGGCAGTGGCATACCTAGACATATGAACGCCACATGCTCCATAGTGGTAGTCATTCAAAGATTTCTCAGCCTCATAATAGGTGAGACAACATTGGAAAATAGATTCAATACCACGACAATAAAGAGTGTCACCGAGAATTATGTATTGATGGGCTTGATACCATATACAATGACGGTCTGTGATAGAAAGGTCGTGTTGAAAAGTTTGAGTCTGGAGATAGATGATAATATCTACATACCAAGCATCATTAGAACTGATCATAAAAAGGGATTCATCAGGCAAGGAATCCTTTGCCACGTTTTCTGTCTCAATGGAAGGAAGGTCACATATCAGTTCGGCAAAAAACAATGATTTCTTAGACTTAGCACGTTCAAACTCTAAGTTGAACTCCTCGAGAATCACTATCCATTTGGATTACTTTCCCCCTAGCAATTGGTGTGTAAGGATATGTTGCATAGGGTTGCAATCGGAAATAATAGTGGTCCTATGTAATAGGATATAGTGACAGAAACGTTGGACAGCTTGAACAGTTGCCAAGGCCAGTTTTTCCACATGTAGGTATTTGGATTTGGTAGTCGTGAGACTCTGACTCAAATAATAAATTACATGTTCATTGTGCTAATCATCTTCTTGGACTAATACCATGGAAATGGTAGAGTCCGAAGCAGCGAGGTAGAGGAAATAGTCTCGACTATAATTGGGTGGGAAAAGCAGTGGTGTATGGGTTAGGGAAAGTTTCAAAGCTTCGAAGGATTTGTTGGCATTCTCATCTCTTACAAACTCGTAACCCTTCTTCAACAGTAGAGTAAAACCCTGTTTTAACGCGACGTAATTTGGGATGAATCGACGCAAAAATTTGGTCTTCCCTTGCAAACTTTGAAGCTAGCATAGTGTGGAAGGAGGAGGTAGATTAAGGATTTCCTCAACCTTCAAAGGGTCAACCTTAATTCCATGAAGTGACACAATAAAACCCAGAAGTCGTCCAGACTCCACACACAAAAAAAAATTGTGGGTTTAAACGTATACGATAGTAACGACAACGAATGAAAATGGCTCGAAGATGGGCCAGGTGATCTTGGTAATGCATGGAATGCATCAGTAGATCATCAAGATACGGTTGTATGATGTGCTTGATATCCTGAAAAGCATAAGACACGGCACGTTGAAAAGTCACACTAGTTTTCTTTAAACCGAAAGGTAGTTTCCGGTTGGCAAAGGTACCCCAAGGAAAAATGAAACCAGTCTTGTGTTGATCCGTGGGAAAAATATTAATCTGATTATAGTCAAAAAAACCGTCCATTAAAGAGAATATTTCACTCTCGGTGCAATCGTCGACGATCTGGTCGACGAAGGGGGTTGGTTAATTGTCCTTAGGAAAAGATTTATTAAAATCCCTATAATTGACACGTACACGGATCATGCCTTGTTTTTTATTTACCGGAACTAGATTAGAGACCCAATCGGTTAAATCCACAAGATAAATAAAGTCGTCTTTAAGAAGTTTTTCAACTTCGAGCTTGATAGTGGCAGATTTGCCAAGGTGGACCGGGAGAAGTCTCTGACGAATGGGTTTAGCATCCGGGTAGGTCTTAATTTCATTCACAATGATATTGGGATCAATACCCGACATCTCTTCGTAGATCCAAGCAAAAATGTCACGGAACTCTTTACAAGTGACAACTTCATCATCAGAACATGCAGCTCCAATGTGAACATTTTCGACGACTTCAAGTTTAATGGATATGTCAAGAGGAACGATGGGTGAAATGTTACTTAGGTTCCCTTCATAAATCACATCGTGTGTTGTCTCGGGAATAGAGGAAATGAAAAAAACAGTTGACGGAGTTGAAATCCATTAGTAACTCTCGATGGTGTGTTTCTCTAGGAAGATAATGGAACAATGATGTCCATCGTTCCATGGGGTGTCTTCCATGGACATAACTAACATGATCATCTCATTCGTAGAAAATATCACATGAAATGGATCAAGAGATGAATCACCAAGAGAGGGAGTAGAAGGGGTTGTCAATTGAATGGCTTGATAAGTGGATTCAACCGGACTTAAAGGCATTTGTTTTCCATAGAGAAGATAATCATCGAGGTCAGGTACTATCCACGGGTCATGAGACGCATGGGTTTCGTGAACAGAGGTAGAGATCATGTTGATTGAGACAACAAAGTGAGGTGGAACATCGGGGGGTGGTATGGGGAAGGTTCCCATCAAAGTGGAATCCTTCAAGAGACCCACCTCAACATTCTTACACCCAGGAGGTGTCTTCGAGATAAAGGGTACATTGCTAGTACGGGAATTGGAATTGAAAAAGGCTAGTTGGTAAACAGTAACGACTTTGCCTTGATGTGGGAAATGTAACACACAAAAAAGGGTTGACACGATGGCATGCATGGAATCAATCTAGCTACAGCCAAGTAAGAGGTTATTGTCAAGAGGCGCATCAAATACCTCGACCTCAACGTTGACCGATTTGCCTTCCAACATAATAGACAATGAGGGAAGAATAGAGTAGGGTTTAAAACTAGAACCATTGAAAGCCTTAAGTGTATTGTGTGATTCGTTGAGGGGGGGACAGCCAATGTCTTTCCAACAAGCAACAAACATAACACACGTCAAGGCACCCTCATCAATAATGGTTCTATAGATGTTCTTGTTCTCGAAAACAACTTGAATATGAAACTCTAACTAAGGAGGTAGCCTCAGAATGTGATCTTCTAGGTCAAATATTATCAAATTCATATCTGTGGGATCAATTCCACCAATGTCCTTTAACAGTTTCTTTCGTTGAGCGGGACAAATTTGAAGGAATTTGAGAGTTGACATCGCAGAGGGTGCTTGTGCAAGATCTTCTACAATGTTGTAGTTTTGATCAGTACGTGCATGAGGATTGAAGGCAGACTTTCGAACAATGCCCTTTGGAGGAGGGTGGAGAACTGTATCGGGACCTAGTCATTTGCGATGAAGAGGACCGGTCGGAGGTGACTTTGAAGGAGGTGGTTGAACAAATGAAGGTGGTAAATTGTCAACTTTCTCCTTTGAAGGAGAATAATCTTTGGCCCGAGTGGTGATTTCAACGTCGTTCTTGGTAGAACTACCAGTACACATAAGGACTACAAAGTGGTGGAAGGAGAGGGTTGGTTGTGAATGACCAATTGGGCCTACTGTTGAGAAGGGAAAGGTTGTGACAAAATGGTAGGTGTGGGAGGCTTTCTAGTTCCTTGAATGAACTTAGTGACTTCAGCATGTCTTGGACAATATTTTGTGTAGTGATCATCACCACAGATAAGGAAAGGATATCGAGGTTTATGCTTATCCTTATCATCAGCAGACTATGTCTTGGGTTTATCGGATTGCGTATTATTATTTCTATCCTCATTTTTCTTACCCTTTCCTTTTTTATATTTGTGTTTGTCGGCAAGGGTAGATTGAACTGAAATAATCTCAGAAGTTTTGTTGGTGGAAGGAGTAGGAGTAAGAGAACTTTGAACATTAGAAGTAGTATATTTGGGATTGGTGTGAGTGGCCGACGTGGATTTAGCGTCAGCATGGAAGGTGCCAATCACACCATCAACAAGATGAGAAGCTATTGGTGTTGTTGAGGTAACGATGGTAGAAGGACAAGGAGCGTCAGGGAGCAAGTCGTAAAGAGTGCCCGTTTGCAAATAAATGAGATCTAGGTATTGAGCGCGACTGGTCGCCTACTCTTCAGTAACAACTCCACCCATGGTGATATCATGAAAGATTTTATTCATGAATCATTTGGTGAATCATTTAGCCAATAAATGATCAGGAAGGTTGAGTTTGATCAAACGTTGTCTTCATCTCCACTCATGGATGTGATCAGAAATATGAGTGGCTGAAGATTGCTTAAAAGAACTCAAAATATCGGTTCCTATCTCATAGCGGATTGGAAATTGGTAATGTGTGATAAAATCCATGGCAAGGGTGTTGAAGTCATTAAAGAAACCTCGCAGTAATTCTATGTACCACTTTGCAGCCAAACCCATGAGAGTTCTTTGGAAGAGTCGTAACCAAATGGAGTCATCCATCAAAGAGTTGGATGAGAACCAAAGGTGAAAATTCATAAAATGGTTGTTTGGGTCTTCTCCTATTTTACCATCAAATTTGGGAATGTCAGATGATAACTTGGTTGGTATAATGGGCCAATGGGGAGAATGTAAGATAGGATCATTCAAGATTCTAGACAATTTGGGTAAATCCAAAGTGGCTGAAAAAGGAAACTGTTGATTCACTTGAGGGTACTGGTGACTTTGGAGAGGAAGTCCCATCAATATACCAGTAGGACCGTAAGCAATCTGAATGTAAGTTGAAGCTCCTGACATATTTGGACGTGGATGTGGAGGCATGTAACCCATAGGGTTGGGTTGGCTGGAAATGTTCCCTCGAAAAGGGACACTAGAGTGAACATTTGGACCCCAAGTGGGATTCAAAGAACCTGGATATGGCTAGCCCGAGTGAGGGGGAACAAAAGAGTTAACATGAGGTTGTTTCACCCTACATGATTGTGGATTTCCTTGGGCAAGGAGGTTCCAAAGGTGGGATAGTGATCTGGATGTGTTATGTCCATAGAGTGGGTTATAGATTCCACCCTGAGGTTGTCCTCCAAGTGGAGGTTTCCCCCCAACGTTTAGTGGTGCCCCAAACTAAGGTTTACCCCCAAATTGAGGTTTCCCCCCAGTGTAATATTGCCCTCCAATGGGAATCTAGTAATTAGAAGTGAATGAAAGATGGGTGTTGCCAATTTGATTGGAGCCACTAAGGCCAGATCCCCCAAGAAAAGGTGGATAAGACCCTCCAAAGAGGACCTAGGACGGTGTAAAATCAGTAGCAGCATTGTACCCAGGTGGAACAAAAAGTCCAGAAACTTCGAATGGAACCTGGGTAAGGATGGCAGTGGAAGGATTCAAAGCTTGATACCTAGGAGGAAGTGATGGGATAGGTCTAGACAAAAGTGGTGTACCAATGGGAGCTTGGTTAACCACCACATTTCCAGTGGGAATATTCATAGCATGTGGGACCATAGTAGCATGGGCCATCTGGAGAGAAAAAGTTGAGCTAGGACCAACTGACTATGTGTCTGGAACAATGGTGATGTTGTTGGTTGGACCAGTAAAATGGTCTAAAGGTATCATTTAGGTAACAGATGTTTCGGGCAGTTGGGAGATGACAGGTGTATCAGAACCTTCCCCTAAGCCGTAAAGGTCCCACACCGTACAAGGCAGGCTTCTAAATATGTCGGTAGTCCAAAGGGGATTCTCAGCTTAGGGCCTATACAGGGTTCGAGCGGTATTCCAGAAGTTTCAACAACAAGTTCTCCTGATGAATTCAGTTGGAGACTACGTCTCTCGTATCTAGGAGGTATGAAAAAATCCTCTAGAGAATCGGAAATAATGCGGAAACTTTCTAAAGAGGTGGAACATTCCTCTTGTGAGGTTATAGTTTCCTAGACCTCGCTTTGTTGAGGATATCCCTATGGTGGATTATTAGGCAAAGGTTGATAACCTTCCGGATCTTCCAGGGGTAGCCCTTACATCCTGCATGAATAGCGTGGAGGGTCAATGTTTTTCAGAAAAAAAAAATTATGGAACAAATCTATGGCCAACTACGGAAACAAACAACACTCGCTAATAAAATTTAGAGATCAAACCAAGCAAACAAACCTTCTTACTTAGAAGTCACTAGTTGGTGATGAAATCCAACGTCACGAAGTCAAGACAAGAAAGGGATAAGATAGAGTGGGTGGAAAGGTTATGTTGACAACCTGCTTAATGGACTTACACCCTAGTGCAAGCTCTCACACATAATCGTGGGTATACCCTCCAAGGAGCCCAAGTGAGTCTAGCCAACATCGATTCTAGGTACCATGAAGACTTGCCCCTCCACAGTAACCTCGTGTAAGGCCCTAAAGAGATATGCTACTAAGGTTACCAAGAATAACAGTGATGCCTAGGGAAATAGTCGACAGTCTAATCCACGCGCAAGGGCAAGGTATCTAGCCCAAAATCAACTTGAAAGGATTCCACTCATAATTGTGGGTATACCTTGTTGGATTACTGAGAGGGGGGGTGAATCAGTAATAACGTAATTATAATCCTTTTCTTCAAATGCTATATCAATGTAGAATTATTATCCAATAATGAGTAGTAATAAATAAAAAATCACACACATACACAATACACCAGTGTTTTACGTGGAAACCCAAATCGGGAAAAACCCACGGAATGTTTTTTCTTATATGTCTTGAAGAATTACATTCATTGGAAGCACCAACTTCCTTTGCTTTTTAGCTGCAACTGCAAGGAGGCTCCAACCCCCTAGTTTCTCAAGCTACAACCTCAGGGAAGCGCCAAATCCCCAAATCTCTGGCTACAACCAGAAGGAGGCTACAACCCCCAATGTTCTACAGCTACAATCGGAAGGTGGCTACAACCACCTATCCTTGCCCCATCCTGCCACCCTAAAGTAGAGGTAGAATGATGGAACCACTATCACACTATCACTGTGAGATATACCATTGTAAACCTGTACCAATAAATCTGAGCCATGCATCAACCATGCATCAACCTGTAATCAACCTGTACCATAAACAAGTGCATCAACCATGCACCAACCTATAATCAACATGTACCATAAAAAGGTGCATCAACCATGCACCAACCTCTAATCAACCTGTACCACAAACAAGTGCATCCAACCATGTACCAAGTATGTTCCAATCATGTGTCAACTACTCATCAACTATGAATCATCAATATGTACCAACATCGTCAACTATACACTTCATGTATGTGTCAACTCATCAACTACTTGTCTCAACCATGTACTCAACATGTGCCACAACCAAAATTCCTCATTAATTTCATCATCCAAATCTGATTTGTAGCTTTGTAATAGACCTATTGTATATGATCACATTCCTACAAACCTTCCTTAACTTTAAAAACAAGAGACTAGCATTTTCATCAAACTTTTTTTAGTCTCACATGCCTCGTTTTGGATTAGTCAACAACCCTAACTTGAAGTAATCATAACTTTGAACCTGTAATGTATAAAGATCTGAAATTGATACACAATGTTATTCAATGTGTTTTGTGCAATTCCTCCAAGTGGCACTACTTGGAACCTCTCGAAAAAGTATTTATAGCAAAAATGGCATACCTTGATTAATTTTGTCTTATTCTAGAGAGCAACCTTGTAGAGCGTGCCCCACACAACATATTTGATGAAATGATTTGAAACTGTTAAAAAGCATACTACAAACTGTATCCTAACTAACACATTTGTTCTCACTAAATTTGGATCTGTTATGAAGAAGTTATGATGTTTTTACCCGAAACACCTGATTTTGACTAGTTTCAGGACTGGCCACAAACCCTATTTTCCACAGAGTGTAACTCCCAAAATAAAACGAACCACAAGATGAATTTTTAAACACAGATACTTGGATATGTTTTCTCACTTTCATAGAAATTTTAGGATCTTAATCATTATATAAAAAATGTTATAGTGAAAATGGTGAGATGACCTGAAAATAACATACCTTAGAAAGCACCATCAAAAGAATTTATCCTTCCTTACATTTCGGCCTTCTTTTCTTCACTTTCCTCATAATTTCGGCTTAGATATCATCTGTATACCTCAGACACCTATATATATTCAATATTCTCAAGTGTGATTCAAATGAGATAGCCTTGCCTCTTATGTATACTCTCCAAGTAGCTTCCTTAAAAACATCTTCTAGGTCACTTGGCCCCGCTTTCCTTATTTTAGGGTTGGGTCCACTTCTAATTTCTCCATTAAAATTAT
>JASDQU010735563.1:112706-129719 GCA_032191745.1 Picea mariana | reverse complement strand
CAATTCCTTGAATCATCATATTTAATTTGTAAAACGAAATTACACCAAATGATTGCATTAGATGGAAGCAGGGATCTTGTTTGAAAAATGTTTTTTTCCCATTTTTCTTTTACAACAAATAATTGCAGGACAGAGAAAAGGGAGGCGTTGTGTAAATGTAAGAAATGGTTTTTTTGGCTATTTAATTTTTTTTTGCTTTTACAACAAATAACTGCAATTGCAAAGATAAGATAAAGAAAAGGGAGGCGTTCTTTAATTGTTTTACAAAATGGTTTTTCTTTTGTTGAATATGAAAATATAAATATGTACATAAAAACATAAATATATAAGAAGTTATTATTTTTTTTGTTGTTTATAATTCATTTTTGAATCTAGAAATGGATTCAAATTTCATTATATACAAATAATCACTCAAAACTGAATATCTAACAATTTTTTAAATATCTTAAAAAAAAATAACAGTAAAAAAATAACAGAAAGCTATAAGACTAAAACGAATATTGATATTTTACATTTTTGCATTTTACAACAAATAAACAAATAATTTCACATAACATTTAAACCAAAGCAAAAGGAAATATTGATATTTTGCATTTTTGCATTTTACAATATTCCATTTTACAAATGGAATTTTTGCATTTTTGAATATGGAATATTTTACAACAAATAAATACAAAATGAATTTATATGAAAATCCAGCAGCTGTAGGGACTCTAATCCGGAAGTGTACTAATTCAAGAATAATTTTTCCTTTAGAGTTATTTTTCCGGTAGGTTTTTTGGAGGTTTGTTTTTAAACTTTCGATCAATCTAGAATTTTGATCGATTTTTTGAACATTTGGGTTGATTTAAAATAAGGCAAAAGCCTTGAGGTAAGATTCTGAAATGCATGAAATTTTGATCCATGCAAAACTCAGACTACCCCTTAAAATCTAAGGGGTTTCAAGTCTATTTTTTTGCCTGAAAAACAGAATTCAGGAGGAAAGATTACTCTCGAATTAGCCAAACACTCTTATGTAAATGCCACCAATGAAGTTCAAGTTTGGATATGTTTTAAAACAGGAATCATATAAATCTGGACAAAATCTCTATTTTCTGTTGTTTAAATAGCATTTTTTAATGCATAGATGAATTAAGCATGCTGAAAAACCCCTAGAACACTTGGATTATCCGTTTCTGTCTTAGATAACAGATTCTCTGTATACACCCGTCAATGACCAAAAACTTACCTTTACCTTTGGTTAGTTAAATAATATGGACAAAACCAAACAAAAAATATTACCAAAAAAATAGAACGTTTAAACTACTACCAAATTAAAACTACGATTGAACGATGTACCATCCCATCAAAAAATATCGGAAAGCCACTGGCTTTTTCCTTATTCATCATAAATACCATGAGAGTGAATCTATATGAAAATCCAGCTGCTGCAGCGACTCTAACCTACTAAGCCCTTGTAATCCCGCGTAAGACTCTGATGGAAATACCGCGTGTGAAGCTGAAGATTGGATGTGTTCTATAACTCACGTCAAATCGCTGGCGGAAAGCATCTCAACTACCAACATAAAAGCTTTTGAAACGGAGTTTCATAAATGGTTAATGGTTTCGCCTTTTCTCACTTTGGGCGCTCTGTCCTGTTCTATTCAATCGGAAAAGATATTGGAAAACCACTGGTTTTTGCGTTATTAGTCCCTGCCCTTTGGACTGAGGGACTATAAGTAACCGATTTTCAATTTCCTATTAAGTTGGCACAGAAACCAATAAGTTATTATTGTTTTAATTAAAGTTTTCAAAATAAATCATATAATTTAAGTTATTCAAGCTGTTTTTAATCTAAGTTTGAGTTCTAACTCTTATTTGGCCTCTTTTTTCTGAGACAAAGGGGCCAATATATTAGGTTAACTTTGTTTTAAAGGATCCATTTATGTTCTATTTTATATAAAGAAGTAATGCTAGAGATGAAAACATTAAATGTTATTCCATGTATTAAGGCATGTTTATGGCATCCATTTTGTTTCCACATAGAAAACTTTTTACTTACACTTGGAACACTACACAACTTGACACAACACGATAGAGTGATACAACACAGTAGAGGTGTCCACGAGCCTATTTCTTCTTCGCTTTCCCTAGCCTCTACCTTCATTTTTCCCTTCTACTGAGCATCCAGACTCTCCGCCCCTCCTCCTTCTGCTCCGGAGTGACCGTCGCCCCTCCATTCCCTTTTGCTCTGACGGACAACATATGAACAAGCTCAACCTAGTTTCAGGTTTATCTTAGAGATTCTTGTTGCACCATGACAACAACAAAATTTTGGAATATCGAAAATGTAGATATATGGGAGTTTATGATTATTAGCTACAGAAAATTGAATTTGTAGTTCCATGTAGAATAGTTGTTAAATGTAGTTAGTACCGCCAATTTATTCATGAAAACAAAAAGATTTGAATTTATCTGTCGTGTCTACATTTTTATCTCTAATCTCTATTTCATTACCCACCAGAAATATGGATACAAAATCACATGAAATATTTCTAGTTGATAGATATGCAGTTTTGAACGAAACTCTATTTCATTACCCACCAAAAATATGGATACAAAATCACATGAAATATTTCTAGTTGATAGATATACAGTTTTGAACGGTTCAATGTCTGTTTGTATGTTTTATCGAATTGAATTGTTCTTTTTTATTTTTTGAAATCCATGTTGTAGAATTTTTAGTCCATGAGAACGTAGAAAAATACTTACAAGGTTTGCCATTTTATGTTAGAAAACAGTTTTTTTCAAAGTTTGACATTTTCTGTCAAAAAACATTTTTTCAAAGTTTGTTGTTTTCTTTTATAAATATTTTGTACTCTTTTAAAATAATTAATTAAATAGGATTGTAATCACTTCGCAAATAATAATACAAACCTGAATATGAAACAATGGATAAAGCTTGAAGAAGAAATGATAAAGGTTTCGAATACTCTGCAATTGAATGTTCTATATATTTCATGTATAAATCGTTATTAAACTAAATTGCAAACAACAGTAGTCAGATGAATTGAAATATTTTGTTTTCATGTTGAGTAAACTATCATAATTGTCTGTAATGCAATGCTCTACATTCGTGCAGAAAAGGTCTCCACCGAAGATGTGGACATTATTATTGGCTTCATAGATATTGTGGCATCAATAATTAATAACTAATGACCTTCATAGCTTTATCATCTGCCAACCCTCGTAGCATCTTCCTCTCTCTTTTGATTGCATGCCACGGTAATATATGCAATGATCTCTGAATAGTGAATCGGCCTTGCAATAACTGCTTTGCAAATCATCTTGTGGCCTTTGCAGGCAAAATTTACACCTCAAGTCTGACTATTTTGAGCATTCATTTGGAAACACCTATCAAAAGATGCGAATGAATTATTATCCAGCATGCCCAAGACTAGATCTTGTTCTAGGCATAATATGAAGTACAAAGAAATGAAATTACAAGAAAAAATGTCTTACTTCTTTCCAAACTAAGAACCTATACCTCTGGTTATAGTAGGACTACACACAACGATTCTAGCACTATTAATAAAGGTGTATTATTTAAATGCTTTGCTTGATACTGGATTAGATATGAATCTCCTCAACAAAAATTTGATCCCTTGTAAATATTGGCTCCCTAGCAATTATTCTGCCATTGGACTAGGGAATGTTTCTACAGATTTTGATTTTGAAGTTCCCAAAGGTGTTTTATGGTTTGACCAGTATGCTTTAGGAATGAAGTTTCTCTTGGCAGATCTGCCTGTAGACTGTATTTTGGGAACTCCTTTTCTTGTTGTTGTTGAACCTCATGGATCCGCCAGGACAACTCAAGGCAAGGCCACCCAACCTATTCCATCACGATTTCAAGCATAACAAAAGGCTATCCACCTGTTAAAAAGATACTTGCCTTCATTTCAAAGCTGCAGTCAAATATTGTGTTTTGTTCAAGCCAACCTAAGAGTCTGGTCATTATCAATACATGGGATGATCTAAATAACAGGGCAGTGAAAGAACAGGTTGATGACAATCTTGACTGGGAAACTTATTCTCAAAACTGGGCTCCTCATTGAGAGTTAAGATGGTCTGAATGAATTGAATTCAGTTTGCTTGGATTCTCTTCTAACACAAGCATTCATGTAATACCTCCTCAACATCTTATAGGCAGAATGCATTAAGCTTCTACTCTTGCTGCTCGAGAAAAATTAATAGAAATGGGAGATATCACTAGACTAAGATCTACATTCAGAAAGTGGTTCTGTCAAAATTCTCAACGGAGAATGAAGCTTGAATAAAACTTGTCTTTGTCTCCTGCCTTTGCCGACTGCTTCCTTTTGCGATCTCAGCATGAACCCAAAAAACCTCCTATGTGAACCCAAAAGAGATCCCAGCATGAACCTTCGAACAACCCAACGCCCAAAATTGCCCTTAGCGGCCACCTGCCTAGCGGGACTTACTACAGACGCTATTCAGGACCTAAGTGAACTTCCGGTAATCCCCTCAGTGAACTTTCGCAAAGCTTTCCAATGAACTTTCGCATAACCTTCTAATGAACTCCAGACAATCGCAATAGTAGGCAAACAAATAGAGCATAATACAAAGACAAGATAATAGACAATTTTTAGAGATAATATGCGGAAGCTGATTTATATTAAAAGAGCCAGAATAGCATATATATATAGACTTTGAGCACATATTGTTTTTTCTCTCAACAAACAGACACACAGACTGAAACTAAATGCTTCTACC
This sequence comes from Picea mariana, assembly GCA_032191745.1. Classification (NCBI taxonomy): domain Eukaryota; kingdom Viridiplantae; phylum Streptophyta; class Pinopsida; order Pinales; family Pinaceae; genus Picea; species Picea mariana. Next base: position 124,949 of record JASDQU010735563.1, on the reverse strand, counting down.
ACTTTAGGTTCATGTTGGCCGAGCCAGAATCACTCAGGCTTATCAAAGAAACTATCAGAAAGACCCAAAACTCGAAGAGAGGGAGCTTAGAAGACTCGGACTTACAGACTCAAATCGACTCCAAAAACTGAATCCTTCAAATGAACCTCTCATCTCCTTATATACAATTTTTTGGAGAAGAGAATCATTCTCATGAAAAGACTAGACAAGACACTTTACTATTTGCTTAGAATCAAATCTACTTTTAAGATTTGGCGGTGAGAACATGCAAGAACCTTTTGACCAAATTTCAAATCTACTTTCCTCATACTTAAGGAATCTTAGAAATGCGGGTCAAATCACGCCAAAAGCTAGAGAAGTGCTCTAGGTTTCTAAGATATTTTATTTAAAACATCATTATATACAAAGTGGAATTTATAACGAAAACCCATGAAATACAACTGACACCACTGTCGGCCAGTAAGACATGAATAGACACGACTTAATCATTTTCGATGTGGGTATGGAATCTTTCTTCATAATTGAGAGTGTCCCACATTTTGCTGTAAATTTTCCGAATGATAAAAGGTTGGCCATTTATCATTTGTACACTGGTTTTAGCCTTAGTTTCCCATTGAAGATGGTTGAAGATGAAATGACACAAGCTTTCCCCGTCATTTGGTCCATTCTGGAAAAGGCTTTGAACATATTGCAGAGGAGATAAAAAGTTGCATATAGAAGATAAAGTTGTTGGGTCTACTGCACTTTTATTAAGACCAAAATCTTTCCACCAATCTGCAAGCCAACTTGGAGGTCTTCTTGCTGTGGCAGTGTTTACATTTCCAAATTTGATAAGTGTCAAGAAATCTTCTTGCTGTATGAAATCCCACCATAATGTTTTGTAATGAGAATAATCATAGTCGCTACCAGGGAAGTATAAGGATTGATTTCTTTCTAGCCAATGGCATAGTAATCTAGGTCTCTAGAGGCAAAAGTATTGTTGATTAAAACCTTGGTTATTCCTGATATCCCAAATGAGATCTATGTCATGAAAAATACTGGAGAGAGCATCTTGTGCTTCAACAGCCTTTTGTGAAGCTCTCGAAATGACAGGAATTAAAACATTAGAACTTGGCTTGTTGCGAACTGTTGGAATTAGTCTTGAACAATGGAATTGATTTGTGGGAGATATCAATTTTGTACTTCTTAATTCCCAATGAGGTTTCCAGTTTGATGAGTATTGTTCCCAACTCAATGTATCTGGAATAGTTGTTAGGATTTCATATCCATTTCTCAATTGGACAAAGATAATCATAGAGACCTGCTAAAGGTGTTCTCTGCTTAAAAAGTCTGGGATACAATTTGTGGTGCCTTTAATATGTTCTATGGAAATATCAAAATTGCTAAACAGGGCTTGCCACCTAGCAAACTTGGCATCACTATGAGTTTTTATCTCTTTGTTAAGAACTTTATTCATAGCTGTAGCGTCAATTCTTAGCAGAAATTTCTTATATATAAGAAATATTTCAAACTTATGGATAGCATTTAAAGATGCTTTTATTTCTTTATCTAAGGCAGAATAATTCTTTTCACTAGCTTGCTAGAGCCCGGAAGCAAACTGAACTATTTCTTCCCTTTTCTTACCCTCTTGTTTTTTGACTTGCTTAAGGATGGCTCCCCAACCAAGATTGCTAGCATCTGTTTCAACAATTTTAGGAAGATCATTGTTAGAGATATAAAGCAATGGGAGTGTCTTTGCTTTGGACTTAATATTTCTAACAGCTTGTGAATGTGCTTCTGTCCATGGCGTTGGATCTTTCTTTAACCTGACATTCAATAATTTATGATCCTGAGCATATCCTTTATACAAATGACTAATATAATTTAAGCTTCCAAGAAATCTTTGGAGTTGGACTTTGTCAGTAATCTTATCTGGAAACTTATCAACAAATTCAACGGCATGGATTTGCAGGGTTAATTCACCATTTCGAATGATATGGCCAAGATACTTGACTTCAATTTTGAAAAGTTCAAGTTTTTTCTTTGAGAAAACCAGTCCTGCTTCTTTGACAACTTGCATGAATTTCTTAAGATGTTTGAAATGTTGCTCAACAGAGGAAGAAAATACAAGTATGTCATCAATATAAACAATAAGCCAATCGAAATAAGGTTGCAAAGTGTTATCCGTAACTCTTTGAAATTTTCCCGGAGCATTTTTTAAACCAAAGGGCATGACATTCCATTCATAATGTCCTGCCGGAACACTGAAATCTGTTTTGAATTTGTCTTCTTCTTTAACTGCCACTTGCCAGAATCCTGATTTCAAGTCAAATTTAGAAAAAATCTTTGCTCCAGCAATCCTAGTTACCAAACTTGTTTTGTTTGGAATATGATAGGTATCATCAGCGAGTATTTTATTTAGTGGTTTATAATTTACCACTAATCTAGGAATTCCTTGGAGTTGTTCAAAATGCTTATTAACATAGAATCCATAACAATTCCATGGACTAATGGATTCTCTGATAAGTCCTTTGTGAAGTAAGCTTTTGACTTCTTCTAAACATAGCCTTTGATATTCAACATTCATTGGGATGGCTCTTCTTTTGCAAGGTTTTCCCTCATAGGCATCTTTATATGGAAGTGTGACTTCATGTTTTTTTTTTTATGCCAAAAAGCAGTTGGATTTTCAAAGCATATTCGATATTCAAATTCTTTTTTCAGCTCTAGAATCTTTTGTTTTATGTGACTTTGGTTAAGTTGATCAATAATCCTTAACTTAGAATGCTTATTTTCCAATTCCTTTATCTTGAGTGTCTTACTCTGGACTGTGTAAACTAGAGAAGAAATCCTGGGGGAAGATACAAAAGGAAGTTGGACAGAGATTTTTGATCCCTTTGTTGGTGAGGGAATGCTGATATAATACCCAGAGGTTCCATTTGACAATTTTGTAAAGCCATGAGGCTCAACTGCAACAAAAAAGGGAGTTCCGAGAATACAGGCTACAAGAATGTTTGTAAGCAGAAATTTTAAAGATAGGCAGTGATGCTTGAAACATAGAATTGCCTCAGGGACTTCATAGAAGATCTATGTTGGCAAATTTCCTAATCCAATAGCACTCATTTGTGTCTTATGCCAAAATCGGATGGGAATGATATATTTATTCAAAAGGTTGAGGTCAGACCTTGTGTCTAACAAAGTCTTGAGTTTGAATAATTTTCCTTTGATCTTGATATCTAAGAGGACATGGAACTTGATGATGAATGGTGATGATTTTTGTAACCTTGCTTTCTTGTTCTGTGCCCTGACCTTCTTTCTCTGTTTGTGCCTTGATTTCCTTCTTAAGATTTCCAATTTCTCTCCCTAAGTCAGAGATGGAAATAGTCTGTATAGGGCAAGAAACCGAGGTGACTGGGAGAGGGCGCAAAGAGGGGGTATAAGAAGATTTTAGGGCCGTTGACCTTTTGTGAAAATCAACAAGAATTTGTTGTTGGGTTTTCCATTCATAAAATGAAATCCAAACATTGTTCTTGGTCATATATTCTTGCCAATCTGTTGATAAGGCCAATTTTTCTTTGTTTGAGATAGATTTGGAGAATCTTTCAGCATCAGGATGGGTAAACAGATCCCAATTCAACATAGCTTTCATCCATTCTTCTTTTACCAATTGTTTCTGGCACCCACTCATTAATGAAAGGAACTTTCTTATTTCTGGTATTGTTGGTCTCTTGATGTCGTTCGAGATATTATTCACAGGATATCTTTGAGAAATATCAAGAGGATAAGATTTTGTTATAACAAGAATGTGGAGTTCATGTGGAAAAGGAAAGTCAGAACATTGTGGATGGGTACAATGCTCTTTTGTTTTAGAGCTTGTAGGAGGAAGATTCGTCCTAGGATTATGATGTCTATGTTCAAGATGGATTTGTTCATTCTCTGTGTGTGTGGGTAGTGTTGAGAGTGTTACTAATTTAGCACAATCTAAACACTGAATAGAGTAAGATACTTGTCCTAATGAGGAAGCAAGGGGCTGGAGCGAGGGATACAAACATAAGGGTGGAGTTGATATAGAAGAAACCGAAGGGCGATCATCTTTGAGGTATGAACGTTGAGGAGTAGGGAAAGAGATGATTGCAGAGGAAGAGGATTCTTGGATGTTTGCAGAAGTTATAGATCATGGTACTGGAACTCGAGGAGTGTCAATGACACAATTTGCGAGAAAAGAGAGATTTTCCCATTGAATAATCCGATGTTCCATTTTTTGATTCAGAGGGTCAGTAATAACCAGGGTACTAGATTTGGATGTGTAACTGGGAGCATTCATTACTGCAGGATACAGAGTGTTTGTATGCTGAAAACATCCTCTAGTTTGGATAGCAATGTTTGTCCTGGTCTGGCACATATCAAATCCAGTGGTACGGATCTGGAGTTTAAGAATATCTACAAGGTTTTCATCAAAGGTATATACAAAGAAGTTTGGGAAACAATCAAAATATACAGGGCCATTGGATAAAGGAGAAACAATGCCTCCTATTAAGGAATTAGTGAACTTATTATGTGTCATATCTCGGATAGTACACAGAGCATAAGCATCTATCCCTTTGTGTACTAAAGGATTGATTCCTATACGTATACAACCAAAATGTAGATAGTTTGTTTTGTGTTTCTTTGATTCAGCTTGGATTTCTTTAACATTGATTAAAGAAATGGTTTGGCTAACATCACTATTTTGTTGTATATGGCTAACTGATTCTTTAACAATGACTCTGGACACAGCACGAAGGTGGAACATACTTAAGTCATTATAGACCTGGCTTGGAGAGATGGAGGGTACTTTCCACGCAGCTTGTGGTTGAGACTCAATGGCTTCAATACTTGCATGGTTTAGACAATGGATATTGTTGTCAAAAAACATAGAGCTTAGACTGCTTGTAGAATTTCTTCCCGAAGTACTCTCTTCTTCAGCATTTTGAATATCTCGAAAAGATACAGATCTATCCATAGTGAAAGTAATAACTATTACTGCTCAGAAAAGCAGGGTGTTTAATTCTAGTTCTTTGCACCGGAGTGAAAGAATGTCAAATAAGCTCCTGGCCAATTGCTCAGGCAATAACTAGTCAGAACTTGGAAAGTCGCAGAAGTGGAAACCTTGTCTTTCAAAGGCCCGAGACTTCTGATACTGTTTTCAAAAATTCATAAGAGTGAAAACCTTATCTTTCAAAGGCCCGAGACTCTTGATACGACTTTCAAGATTAATTCTTATACCAATAAACATATAACAGAGAGAGAAGTATGTTATCATACTCAGGTTTAAAACTTGGTTATCATAATCAGAAAGAGTTTGGAAGATTCAAATCGATACTGGTAAACTTTAATAGTTACCCAAGACGTGCCCAAATTAGAACTTGGAAACCATGATTTGTGAAATTATCAATGTATTACCTGGGGTATTATAAACTATCTTTCTTACTACTAAATAGATAGAAGAAAAGAGAATGATGACTTAGAACAAATTCCATCGTTGCTATATGAAAATTGTCCATCGTTCTGAAAGAAAAGGAAAAATCTCTTAACATAAGTTGAAACTTAGGGTACCAGATTAAGGTCTATATTAACGGAATCGTGGCATGTTCCTCTTCACATTCCATAAAATGGGCATCATTTTAATTAATAATTGAAGACTTCGACGTTAACCTACGCTCTTATATGACTGTAGACAATAGAAAAATAAGATTAAGGTAGATATTGTTGTCGTCCATACTTATAATAAGCAGTATGTCTTATTTGTATAAACAAAGGGAGGTCACGAAGCCATGACTAAATTCTATTAAAGGCCCCCAAATTTTGATAGAAAGATTACAAAAATTATGGAAACAAACATGAAAATAAAAACTCAACCAAATGATACTTAAAGGGTCCCACATTTTTGTGGAAATTACTAGAACAGTGAAAACATCAATTCGTTAAAGAATAGACCCATATTCTTACTTGTTGCATTCTTTGCAAAATAGGAATAAGACTGTACAATCTGCATTTGGACATAGTGATAGGAAGAGAGAACAAAGGAGTTCCAGAAAATTTAGAGCATGGTATCCTTCTGACCGAGGAAAGGTACTGGCATTACACTGTTATTGAAGGATGCAGTGTAAAGAAAGTGGTGCACCTATAGGGGGAGACCCTGACATAGCCATACTAAGGAGTGGATACGACATAAAGAAACAACAAAAACTGAGTAAACAACCGAAGCACCAGACTATGCCTCTCAAACGGGCTCTGCCTTTGCCTCTCCCTCTAATACTGAAGCTGGTGGATCAATAACGGGAACTTGAAAAAATGGATCAACTGAATCAATGGCTGGGTCACTAGTTCTTCTGTATATGCACCTGTATATGCTTCTAGGGTTCGATTTGTATCTCGATCTCGATCTCAAGAATCAGAATCTGAAACTCGCTAACGAAGGTAAGAATCAACACCAAACTAAGTCTTACTCCCTAGAGTCTAATGTTGTTGATCTAGTACCAGTTTCAAAGCCAGTGGATGCAATCATTATATTAAGTTGCAGCTAAGGTAGCATAGTGAAAGGCACCCCTTTCCAGTGAGAAGCATGCACGTGAGACAATCGTGGAAGGTGATATAAAGATAATGGAATGTGTGGAAGGTGATATAAAGATAATGGAGCGTTTGGATGGTGATTTGGAAAATGTAGAGTCTCTATGCATGGAAGGTGATTTCACAATATGGTATTCAGATACTTTACTCAAAAAGAAAAAGACAATTTATTGAGAAAGGGGTATACAATCTCGTTCTTCAAGAACCTCCCAGTGCATCCCAGAGCTACTTTTACATCTTCTTACTCTGCCAAGAACTACTTGGACATCTTCCTTGAAGGATCCCAGCCACCTTATAATAACACCTTCAATATAGTGACCACTGGAGTAAATCAATTATGTGCTCTGGGCGTATTGGAATTAAAGCTGATGAGTACTATTCAATTCCAGACCCCACAAATAACCAACACATTTCTACCCATACCTCTGAGACCTTCTCTAGCCATACAACTTTTATATCTCCTAGTTTGTAAGCGCAAGACCTGCGTACTTATAAGACAACAAAACCATCTACATTCGATCAATTAGGAATATAGCCAAGAAGAACTACAATACTACTTCCTGAAGCGCCTCGGTCTTCCCATTACTCTCTTGCATCAACAGGAATCAGCATCCCTGCTCTAGTTGAAAGAGAGTCATTGGAAGAAAAATTAGAAAATGATGAAGAGCGTATAATCATCGATAATTCAAATCCATGGAACGCTACTTATCCCTATTCCAATGCAGCCCATTGCTCACATGCCGCCTATCCAGAAACTTATTCCACACATGAGGAGCGAATTAGTATCCTAGAAGATTTCGAGATCATCTATGAGAATACTACACATCAGTCATGCTTCTCACTAATTAACTCCTGCTCCCAATTTAGTGCACCTGCAATTAGATGGTCTGCTGGCCAGTTTAATGATTTTCAGAATGATTGCAAGGATTGTCTAAATTTGAGATATGAAAGAAAAAAGTCTCAATGTACTTTCTTATGATCATGCGTGTAGCCCACACCTTTTTTTGTCTTAACCTGTTTCAAAAGCAACTTACCCTTCTTATGATCATGCGTGTAGCCCACATTTTTTTTTGTCTTAACCTATTTTAAAAGAAAATTACCTTTTTGGCAGGGGACTTGTTGCTTAGCAACTCCCCTTGTTCATAATAAATATCATAAACCCTAAAAAACCCTCGTATCCCTTCTGCAACATTGAATTGATTAATACATGCATTAAATCCATTATCCACATGAGAGACAATAAGGGACATTATAAAGGATTGGTTAGTGTGAGACTTTATGGTTATAATATATAAATTATTTTGGAAATGTTTTAGATTTTAATTTTTTTAATATTAGATATATATTTAATATTCTTATAAACTAGCATAACCTCTAAGAGGGGAAAGGAAATGCCTAAGTGAGATCAAATTGTTATGTTATGTTGTTTGAATATTGAATATTTAACATTTCCCCAGAACTAAGGATCATTTCATAAATATATGGCTTCAACTTTTTAGTATTACATTTCCAAAAACCAACAACAATTGTTACAATCCACTATAACTTCTAGCAACCTCAATACTTCAATGCCTAAAATATTACATAAAACACATATCTCAATACTTCAATGCCTAAAATATTACATAAAACATATATGTCCTGTATTTTTTCTCAGCCTCAATTTGTTTCTCATTGAAATATGATCACCTTTTTTCTCAACTCTGCACAACTTTGATAGACACTGTGTCATCATCAAAGCATACCTTAAATGCTTTTTAAAATAAAATAAATTTAACAAATTACAATGTAACTTAAATACTTTTTAGAATAAAATAAATCTAACAAAATAAGTACTTAAGAAAACATTAAAATAAAATAAATCTAAAGAGTAAGTACTTATGAAAATACCATTAATACAAGAAACCAATGTATTAAAAATCTAAAAACACATAGGGTTGTGGCTTTTACAAACACAATGTTTCAAACTTTGGTGATCAAAAACTCAAAACTACTCCTCTTCAACGATTTTCTAGTAAATTCCTTTCAAAAACCTTGCCATTTATTTATCCCTAGATCTTGGGTTCAATATTGTCCACTATTTTAGGTTTCAATAGTAATACTTTCAATTTTAATCTCCTTTTCTTAAACTCTACTTTAAGACATACACAACACATCTTAGCATTGCATTTTATACAAATTTATACTGTTTTTTCCAAGATTTCTCGCATAAAATTGGAATTATGTTTCCATATGTAATTAATTTGTAAATTGCACTTCAAATGACATTAATCATTTTGCACTCATTGATTTAATAAATTTCCATCATTCTAGTTTATTTAAGACTTAAAACTCAATCAACAATGATGCTAAATCTAATAATAAGGACTTAATGAGATATGTGTTAGCAAAATACTTGGTCTAAATCCTCTACTTCAAGACGATTTACGAGATATTTTTTTTGTTTTTATTGCACATGACCAACTCGAATATCAACAAAGCTTTATAAGACCCTATGTCCATGTGACCTTGCATTTCCAAGAAATACCTTGGATGTACTGCTCAAGAGTCATTGTGACATGTGGCGATAAAAGAATAAAAGTTGGAGTCACTGCGCCATGTGGTGATAAAAAAAATGAAACTTGTTAATTGTTACTCGTTTTCAACAACTTCCTTTTTGTGAAGGTACACACATGCTTCCAATTCTCTAGTTTGATACTTTATCTGACAACCTTTCCTTATTGTTCGATACTCTTGATATTTCATGTCCCTGATGTCAGTATAATGGTTGCAGATTCTAGAATGGATATTCATAATTTCTGTCCATTTTCAACAGTTTATTTTTCATTGGGAGATTCATAAGCTTTGATGTTTTTGTAGAGGCTTAAGCATTCATAAGCTCGAGTAATGGAACATTGTGATTTTGAGAAAGCTTTGTTTTGGGGCGGAGAAGTATCTCAAAGATAACCTAGGTAGAGCGGGAGATTAAGCTTCTCTGGTAGGATTTTGGGTTGAAAACGATTGGGCCGTTGCTGAGATTCCACAACTTTTTACTTCATGTTTGGATCTATGATGAACCCTTGCATACATTTGCTACTTTTTGAGTTTCTAGCTATTTCTTTTGAGTGCTCCAATTCTTGTAACATTTTTCTAATGGATGTTCTCTAGTTTTCTTCTAGCTGTCATTGCATTTGTTTTTCTTAATATAATTAAGACAAGCTATTTTTTAGATATGTTACGTTGGAATGCTAGAGTTTTAGATTTTTTTGAAAACCTTCCAAAAAAACCCCACCATATCACCATAAAAAATCTAACTTACCCTATTCATATTCCGAAAAATGACTGGACTAAAGCCAGAGAATGTCCATGAAATTAAAAAAATGCTACGAGAACTTGAAAAACTCTAAAACCCTGCTTACCCTAGAACCCATTTCAGAAGCAAAGCAAGCGAGACCCTATGTGTATATCCAAACTTGAGTTGGTAACAATCTGGAGAATCTCAGCAACAAGGGCTGGCCATGCTTTGTCCAGAAAAGTGATATGCATGAGAACAGTCCTGAGGAACCCATCTTGAAGTTGCCACCTGTTGAATAGTTTTTGTTTGGATTCGGTCAGGGATAAAGACGCATGGTGAACAATTTCCATTTGGAGTCGGTGAGGGAGAAAGACACGTGGATGGTAGAGATTTGTCAATTTCCAACTGGCAGATGACAAATTTTGATTGGCCCTCGATAGACGATGAAGGGCTCAGAAGAACCATCCCTTAAAATAAGGCCTTCAGCATAATTAAATTTATGAATTTAAAATATTTAGTAAATATTTTTAGTTCTCATAAAAATGAATTTAATACAATTATTTACAAAACACTCACAAATTAATCTAAAACACTGCAAAATGCACCACAATGTAACAAAACTCACCAATTAATAGGTGGTCAACATTTAACCGCTACGAATGCTATACTAAAAAGACTTCCACTCTAAGTAATTAATTTTCATCATTATTCAACGAATAAACAAATAAAATTAATTAAAAACATTTTTATTTTAAAACAGATGCTAGTAACAAATAATTTTTGAAAAACATTGAAAAGCTAAGGAAATCAGATATAAAAGCACCTGAATTTCTTACAAAAACTACAGTCCCTCCTGTGGCAGTACCAAGACTAATAATATAAACTTTGCATTTCCTTAAGTAGATGGCAACAATTTCTTAATTTAAGATGTCGCTGACTTCAATATGGCTTTCGTTTCACTTCAGTGTGATAGGGCAACACGATTGGGGAAGATTCAAATGCGTTACATTGCCTCTCAAAACTGTTTAATCTAGACGGGAAGGTGTTACAACGACGACAATTTGGCATAATTTCCTACGTTACTCTTTTGGTCGGGTGTTTATTGCCCGCCTTGATACATGGAATCGGATTAGAAACTGATATTCTTGTTCATCAGCAGTGGCAGCGACGGTGGTGACCGCGGGCCAATAGTCTGAATCAAGGAAAGAGTGATGTCGATATCTCTTCTGCAATGAATATATTATACAAGTATGCAACAATCATGGAAATTCTACTGCATAGTTTCCCCACTAATTCAAAGAATGAAATTTCTCTACTGTTGCACCCTTATCTTGTCTGCATAAAATTGAAGCACGAGATTATACAACCTTAATGAGCTCTTGTGTTGATTACAAGCAGCTGGAAATTTCCAAAGTCCATGCCACATAAAACTCAGCGTCAAAAACCATGTCTTGGCTGACAAAAACTCTGTTCATGTGATCCTGCACCTGGCTCGCTTCACATGCATCTCCATACAATGCAAATTGTTGATATTTTTCAATCTTGTCCTCAAAGTGCCAGATTTCACCAAGGAATTTAAGATCCAGACTCTCCAAAAAACCCTCGGGTCTTGCTTGTGACAAGAGCATTTGCGACCTTCTTGGTTGTCTTCGACTTCGATGCAGGTTGTGTGGATTTGGGGGCAATCTTGGGCTTAGAGACAATTTTCGTTGTGGGCTTCATAGTCTTCTTTGTAGGGACCTTCTTGACTCCTTCTGCCAGCTTGAAAGAAACCTTCACCTTAGTAAGCTTGCTGGCCAAAATGATCTTCTTGATCTACACGACGAGCATCTTCTTGTAGTTAAGGGGAAAAACCGCCTTGTGTTGCTCCTCCATGTATTTAGCAATGACCTCGGGACTTGAAACTCCCTTCTCCTTCAGGGAAGAGATCACTTCTTTGATCATCTGAAAAAATTCATAATCAACAAGTTATATAATAAGATCTTCCATAACAAGTCACTATCCAATAGATTCACAGACTAAAAGAAAAGAAATGTAACAGTAAATTAAAGCATTTAACCAGCTATACTTGAAAGTATGGTGGATGAGCAGGAGTAGGCTTGGAGCCTTTGGGAGCCTTGGGCTATTCACACATTGAAAGCAAAGAAATGTAACACTAAATTAAAACATTTAACTAGCTATACCTGAAAGTATGTAGGATGAGCAGGGGAAGGCTTGGAGCCTTTGGGAGCCTTTGGCTTATTTTCCTTGGGAGCCTTCGCCTTCTTGGTGGCCTTGGGCTCATTGACCTTTGTTTCAATAGAGGCCGCAATAAATTCCTTAGGAGCTTTCTTTGCAAATGTAGAGGCCATTGCTATAATTCATAGAATGAACACACAAGAAAA
>JASDQU010735563.1:65327-81441 GCA_032191745.1 Picea mariana | reverse complement strand
ATATATATATATATATATATATATATATATATATATATATATATATATATATATATTTAAAGGATAGAGAAAATTCTGCCACTAGTATAATTTAGACCTAGACTTTAATTTTTGTGATGGGCGACATTTTATTAGGGAAACTGTTTTAAAAATTTCTTATCATGTTATTGGTCCTAAGGCCATCTAGGTTCATTCATTTATCATTATTAGCGTGACATGACCTTTAGGACGCACTAGGTGCTCCAAGGGTGCCACTTGCCTCATTTGTTTCCCTTGCGCGACGCACTCTTCAGGACGCACTAGGTGCTCCAAGAGTGACACTCACCTCATTTGTTTCCCTTGCATGATGTGCCCTTCAGGATGCACCACATGCTCCAAGGGTGCCACTCGCCTATTGACTAACTTGGTAGACATCAAAAACCCCTAGAGTCAATACTCCGCCAGGTGAACTTGTGGGAGAATAAGGGCCTCTAAGGAATAAGGCCCCTGCCTTATTGTGCACCCCTTAGAATCATCGTGAGAAACTGTCACAATCTGTCCTCATGGCAACGTGGTCCTCTCGAACTAGGTAATCGTTAACCTACAGTTCGAGCCACGATGAGAGTCCTAGTAGGATGTGGTAGGGCTGTTTTCCACACCTCTCCCTCAACATCTCTGGTAATCCTGCATGACCCCTCTACTCCACATGTGAGTCTGGTCGGCAAGCTAAAGTCGTCAGCCTGCATCATCAACGAATCATGTCAAAAATATATCCATAACCATATCATCTAACCAAATGCACTAATATCATATATAAAACAGTCAAACCCCAATGGTTCACTCCCCGACTCGGTTTGGAGTCCAAGGGGTTCCATCGATGCTTCTGCATCCTCGGGGTCCAAAATCCTGCACACTTAGTAAAACCAAATCAATATCACCTATCTATGTCAATGCAATAAAACATGTCATCAACCCATAATGCCTCATAATCAAATCAATGTTTTAATAACATAATAATCCGGATCACTTATGAGCAAGTGTCCTCAAAGAATAAGTTCGCTTGGTGTGTAAGAGCTGAATGTCAGAGACTCTCTAATAGATTCAAAGACTGAAAGCAAAGAAATGTAGCACTAAATTAAAGCATTTAACCAGCTATACTTGAAAGTATGGAGGATGAGCAGGAGCAGGCTTGGAGCCTTTGGGAGCCTTGGGCTATTCACACACTGAAAGAAAAGAAATGTACCACTAAATTAAAACATTTAACCAACTATTCCTGAAAGTATGGAGGATGAGTAGGGGAAGGCTTGGAGCCTTTGGTAACCTTGGGCTTATTTTCCTTGGGAGCCTTCGCCTTCTTGGCGGCCTTGGGCTCATTGGCCTTTGTTTCAATAATGGCTATAATAAATTCCTCATGAGTATTCTCTACAGCTGTAGAGGCCATTTCTATAATTCACAGAATTAACACACAAGAAAATACTCAGTAATTTTCAGGAGTTTGGTATATCTAAGAGGAACCACAAGGACAGTGGTGCAACAGGGAGGTGGAGGAAGCGGTTGCAGATAAACACACACCTGGCATTTGTTGATAGGTTGTAAATATATGCATGTGGAACTTATTTATATGGTGCGGATAGATGACGAAGGGGAAAGATAAACCTCCCCTTAATGAATGCCTTCGATGTAATTACAATTTAAAATATTTTTTTTTTATGAAAAATCATTTCTAATTTATATTATATATAAAAAAAATATTTATTATAAAATCTGAAAATTAATGATAAACTTTTATTAAAATCTAAATACTAATTATCATCAAAATGACTAATAATGGTTAATTGTTTAGTGTTACAATATTTATTGGTCTAAGAATTAGTTGTTTAGGGTTATGCATGAATTGGTCTTAATGAATTTTGTAATATTATTGTTTTTTTTAAGCATATGGATTAAACAAATGTTTATGCTATGAAAATATAATATGTTATTAAGTTAAGCTTTAGGGTAGTATGGTATTGAGTTAAATAATAGAGAGAGATTGTATTGTATTTGTTGTTATTGTTAGAGTTAACATTATAAATAATTTGAAGTGTTTTCCTTATCCATTATTAAAATCAATAATATGATGGTTAGTATTGAATATTTTAAGAAGTTAATTTTTTTTTTACTAATTATTAAAATGTACGATTTGTTTGTCAAATACAGTAAAATAAATTGAAAAATGGTGAACTTTCTTGGTTAAACGTGTCAAAATAGGTATTGGAATTGTGGAAACCCTCAAATTTCACTGAGTGACTATTTCGATTTGAAACTTCAACCTGGGTTAGTATTCAATATTTTAAGGAGCATTGCATATCACATGGATTAATAAGTTTTATTGGGGTTGGAATATAATCATTATGAAGTGAATTTTAATGGGGTTGGAATATAATCGTTATGAAGTGACTTTTAATTATGAGTACAACAAGGACAATAACTCCAAGGTACAAAAGGAACTCCAAGGTACTCAAATATATAAAAGATAATGTGACCCAATTGATGGTTAGTATTCAATATTTTAAGGAGCATTACATATGACATGGATTAAACACTATGAACTAAGTTTTATTGGTGTTGGAATATATGAGTACAAGAAGAACAATAACTCCAAGGTATAAAATGATGTACAATGAGACACATATAGAAGATAGTGTGATCCAACTAATGGTTAGTATTCACTATTTTAAGGAGAATTGCATACGACATGGATTAAGCACTATGAAGTAAGTTTTATTGGGGTTGAAATATAATCGTTATGAAGTGACTTTTATTGGGGTTGGATTATCTGAGTACAAGAAGGACAATAACTCCAAGGTACAAAAGGATTTACAATGAGGCACATATAGAAGATAGTGTGACCCAACTGTACATATTTCTAATTAGTATTCTATTTCATCTTTAAAAATCTATATTGATTTAAATCTTCCCATTCTTATTTTTTTTACCATCATGAGGGACTTCAATTCACTTTCCTTAATGAGATAATTTTTTTTGCATTTAATAATTTGTTCAACTCTTTTCTACCTTCATCTTGTACTCATTTGTCTCATTGTATTACATATTTGATCACAATTCAATTTTCAATTCCTTGTATTTTATTGGAATGTCTTGAAAATCATGATAGTTGTATTCAAGGACATGCAAATTCTTTAATGAACATGACTACTTTATTACATAATGCGGGAACTATGACTTTGAACCGAAAAACCTTAAAAACCTATATTTTTGTATCAAAAACTTCAATATCAACCCTTGAATAAAACAATTGTGTTACTAGCAACACTATTTTTTAGGGTTCAAATTACAACATATTACAACCATGTCCTTGAAAAAACAAAATGTTGTTAAAAACACCTTAAAATCAACCCCCAAAAGTGGAGTTACTAGTAGCACAAGTTTTTTTTGGATAGGGTAATCACAACTTGTTTGAAACCATGGCTTTAACATCTAGTACAACGGAAACCTTAAGATCAATTCCCAAATCGAAAAGTGATGTTAGTAGTAGTGTTTTTTTTTTTGAGGTTAAAATTACAACATTTTTTAAAACATGGCCTAAAAGACTAATATTTTTATAAACAAAACCTTCAAAAGCAACCTTAAATCAACATTCCTTTAATACAAAAGAAACACAAATTCATATATAAGAACATTTTTTTTTATGAAAATTTTATTGATTTTTGAAATGTATAATACTTAGGTTCATATCAATACCAACCCATAATTAAATGTTAAACATGATATTTTGATTAATTGAAAAAACTTAGGTTTAAATATCAATAAAACCTAACTCATAAATAAATATTAAATTTGTCAAGAACTTTGATGCAGGGATTTTCCGAGGGTCATACCTTTTGACTCAGTTATCCGTTTGCGCTGAAATTTTACATGGAGTTACATCTCAAAGATTTCACTTCCTGGGTCAATTTGAACCTTCATATCAGACATCATTTTGACACTTTTTTGGGGCCAAATTCCTTCATATAAGGCCTCAAATTGGGTTTGAGTGTTTTTACGGGAATTTTAAAATTTTTAATTATCAGTTATCTCTTAGTTTATGAACTTAATAAAAAAACATGAGTTGAAAAATAATGTCGCTCTAGTTAGCTCTTAGTTATTGGTCATTTTTAAACCTGTCAAAATGAGCATTGGAGTTGTGGAAACCCTCAAATTTGATTGAGTGACTATTCCAATTTGAAATTCCAACCTTGGTTAGTATTCAATATTTTAAGGAGCACTGCATATCACATGGATTAAGCACTATGAACTAAGTTTTATTGGATTTGGAATATAATCATTATGAATTGAGTTTTAATGGGGTTGGAATATAATCATTATGAAGTGAGTTTTACTTATGAGTGCAACACTAAGGACAATAACTCCAAGGTACAAAAGGATGTACAATGAGACACATAAAAGATAGCGTGACCCAATTGATGGTTAATCTTCAATATTTTAAGGAGCGTTGCGTACGACATAGATTAAACACTATGAAGTAAGTTTTATTGGGGTTGGAATATAAAAATTATGAAGTGAGTTTTATTGGGGTTGGAATATATGAGTACAAGAAGGAAAATAAGTCCAAGGTATAAAAGGATGTACAATGAGACACATATAGAAGATAGTGTGACCCAACTAATTGTTAGTATTCAATATTTTAAGGAGCATTGCGTATGACATGGATTGCGCATTATGAAGTAAGTTTTATTGGGTTGAAATATAATCGTTATGAAGTGAGTTTTACTAGGGTTGGAATATCTTAGTACAAGAAGGACAATAACTTGAAGGTACAAAAGGATGTACAATAAGACACATATAAAAGATAATGTGACCCACATGTACATATTTATAATTATTATTCTATTTCATCTTTAGAAATATTTACCTAATTCAAATCTTTTCATTTTTTTTTACCATGATTAGAGACTTCAGTTCACTTTCCTTAATGAAACAATTTTTTTTACATTTAATAATTTGTTCAAATCTTCTTCTACCTTCATCTTGTACTCATTTATCTCATTGTTAACAATTTCAAATCTAGAGGGGGTAGGGTATGTATACCTCTATAGACTTTACCAGTCAAATCGTTGGGCAGAGGGGGTCTCATACACCAATTTCATGTCTGTACACATTTGATTGCAATTCAATTTTCCATTCTTTGTATTTTATTGGAATGTCTTGAAAATCATGATAGTTGTATGAAAATACATGAAAATTCTTTAATGAACATGACTAATTTATTACATAATTACTAACATGACAGAAACTATGACCTTGAAATGAAAAATATTAAAAAACCTATATTTATGTATCAAAAACTTCAATATCAACCCCTATATATACTAACTTTGTCATTAACTGTGACTTTATGTTTAGAGTTCTACATCCTCCTCTTATGAACCTTTAAAGCATAATTAGTAAATCCTCCATACTCAATCCTAGTTATATCTATTTGTGTAACAGTGAGGGCATTGCTATAATCATTTAAACATGCATAATGCAAATTGAAAGATTACAATATTTTACATGGTTGAATATAATTCTCTATTCAAATAAAGATCATTTATTTTCATTTTAAACTATTTTCATTAAATTATATAAGAATGTAATCAACAATAATATTTTTTATTTTATTTAAAAATTATATGGGGGTGAAATCACGAAGTTGGGTAACACTTTTGTGAGAATCAGGTTTCCAAAATTCCTAGTAACATTCTTTCGGCTGAAAGCCACCTCTTTTAGGCTGAGATATTTTTCAGTTGAACCATTGGACATCAAATCAAATAGTATTGGCACGATGGTCTCGATTGTCTTTTACCATCTTAGCCAGACGATATTTTTTTTCTAATAAATGTTTTCGGATGAACATTGTTTCGGCCGAAAATCTTTGTCGGCCAAACGTTTTTTCGGCCAAAAGAATCTTCCAGCCGAAAAAATGGTTTATATATTACCTGCACATCACTCCCCTCATGTTTTTCTCGAATTGTTGGTTAGGTGATAGGTGTTGGAATTTGGTGCTAGCGGACGTTGTTGGTGTTGCGGGCCGACGAACGTTGGTGATGTGGGCATTTGATCCAGGTAATTTTAGTTTAGAATAATTTTAAATTTTATGATTTAAATAGTTAGTGTTAGTATTAAATTGTTAGAGTTAGATTTTAAACTGTTTACTGTCAGAGTGTTGACAGGGTCGTATTCGACCCTGTCCATGTACAGGGACAAGCCCAAATTCAGGCATGTCCCTGTACATGGACAGGGCCATATTCGGGCGGACGTTGGTGTTGTCGGTGAGTGAATGTTGGTGCTGCAAGCATTTAGTTAAGAATAATTTTAAATTTTATGATTTAAATAGTTAGTGTTAGTATTAAATTGTTAGAGTTGGATTTTAGATTTTAAATTGTTTAGTGTTAGAGTGTTGACAGGGCCAACTCCTAACGCTATAGGTGCAGCACCTAACACTATATATATTCAACCTCAATCCTCCATAAGACTAGACATAACTCAATGGAATGATTTTATTGTATAGAGGTAGATCCCGAAGCTCGTATAATGAACCTTTCTACCCTCCAAATAAATAATAGTTTTTAAATCTATGAATAATTTTGTTCTCGTATTTGTCTATTGATTTTTTAATAGTGATTGAAGGAGAATAAAACAACCTTTCATGAAATGAGTTTCTGAACTCTGTCTTGCAACATACTTAGGAACTTTGTAATAGGTGTAGTGCCTATAACTGCATATATTCAACCTCAATCGTCCATACGACCAGACATTACCAGAATTATACCTTCAAAGAAATTCAAAGAATTGCCTTTGGCATGTGGTAAATTTAGAAAGCAATTGACTTAATCAGAGACTAAGATGACTTATATATGGATGAAAAGACATAAATCTTGATTAGATATAGCAAAGAGAGTAAATAACTATGTATAATTAAAAAAAAACAATCCTAAGATTCAAACACCGGATACCGTAAAACATCTTAGAACATCAATGTAATAAGAACAAAATAACTGAACAATGTAATGGAAGAAAAAACGAAAATGAATAGCTAGAAGGAGGCTCATGGGACCACACACTTTGCAAATAAAATGTCATTAAATCCAAACCAATAAATAATGTGAATATACATAGAGATGCTTCAGGCCTGTCCTTATACATGGACATGGCCAAATACGACCCCGTCCCTGTAGTTCATACCACACTAGAATTTTCCATTCCAGTCTCAATGGACACGTTGTTAAGCATTGCATGCTTGATGTATGTGTCTGCGCAAAGACTGATTTGTGTTGCATTGCATGCTTGTTGTATGTGTCTGCGAATAGATTGCTTGTTGTATTCTTTTAGGTTTTCAAGTAAATACTGTTACATCACAGTTAGAGTGTAATCAGTTTAATCTCAAATAGAGTTTTGGTTTTGGCATTAATTTTATATATGTTTACGCACAAGTAGAGTTTACTATTATTTTTTATAAAACTCAGTTTATATTTTAATCAGCTTAATCTGAAATAGAGTTTTGGTTTTGGCATTAATTATATATATGTTTACGCAAGAGCAGAGTTTATTGTTATTTTTTTTATAAAATTCACTTTATATTTCAATCAATTTATATGAATGCAATCATGGCCCATATATTTTTAGGAGGCGACATCCATGTACTCTAAACAATACTATTGTCTCATTTTAATATGTTACTTTATGTTCAAAATAAATTCATTTGAATAAAAAATATATAAATGTAATCCTTGCCTATATATTTGGGAGGCTACATCCATGTACAAACCGAACTTGATTTTCCACAATATGAACAGTATAGGATGGAGACACAGCCTCCTATAAATTAATAATTTATGAACACAATAGGATGGAGACACAATAGAGTAAAATATGCTCTCAATCAAATATTTTTCCTATAATGCAGGATGGATTTTTTAGTAATGGAAGGTAAGGCGAAAGATTGGCATAATAGCTTAKTAGTCATGCAAATAAAAAATATATAAAAACAAGTAGCCAACCAACCAACCAATGACAACAACAACACCTAGACCACATCAAACATAAACAAGTAGAGGTATCATTTGATTATCGGATGGGATGACAGGGATGAATATGACCCTGTCCATGTACAGGGCCATATTCAGGCATGTCCATGTACAGTGACATACCCGAATTCATGTACATGGACAGGGCCAAATACGGCCATGTCCGTGTACAGGGAGAGGCCCGACTGACCCATATATTTTTAGGAGGCGACATCCATGTACTCTAAACAATAATGATGTCTCATTTTAATATGTTACTTTATGTTCAAAATAAATTCATTTGAATAAAAAATATATAAATGTAATCCTTGCCTATATATTTGATAGGCTACATCCATGTACAAACCAAACTTGATTTTCCACAATATGAATAGTATAGGATGGAGACAAAGCCTCCTTTAAATTAATAATTTATGAACACAATAGGATGGAGACACAATAGAGTAAAAGATATTCTCAATCAAATATTTTTCCTATAATGGAGGACAGATTTCTTAGTAATGGAAAGTACGGCAAAAGATTAGAATAATAGCTTATTAGTCATGCAAATGAAAAACAAATACAAACAAGTAGCCAACCAACCAACCAATGACAACAAAAACACCTAGACCATATCAGACACAGACAAATAGAGGTATCATCTGCTTATCGAATGGGATGACAGGGCTGAATATGGCCATGTCCATGTATAGGGACATGCCTAAATTCAGGCCTATCCATGTACATGGACAAGGCCATATTTGGCCCTGCGGGTGGGCGGTCCAGGTAATTTATAGTTTTAAATAGTTTTAAATTGTTATACTATTAGTTTTACTAGTTTAGAAGGTTGACGGGGCCATATTCAACCATGTCCATGTATAGGGACATGCCCGTATAGCTATGAGATGCATGATATTCACATGATTAAAATTGAGAATGACTCTTAAGGGCCCTAATGAAATTCATAATAAGATTTAGAGGATGTAGTTCCCAACCACTGCTCAAAAGATACATAATAGTTACAGCTTAGTATGTGTTTAGGTAGTTTCTCTCCCTCCCCTATAACACCAATTTATGGATCCTTCATATAAACATAGTTCCATGCAATGAATGCCTACTAAGTCAACTTAAGAATTATGGTTTACCAAATTGTGTTTTTTATATGAAATGAATAGTTGTCATAGCACCAAATAAGAATGAATACAAAAACAGAGAGAATTTAAAACAATAAGGACAATCGTATTGCTAATTAAATGACATCTATATCACTCATTAAATGACAGGCATATCCATACTAAACATTTAGATTAAAGAACATCAGATCTATAAACTAAATAACATCCATACTAGACATTTTTTTTAAAGTAAAAAAGGGTTGGTTCCTGCTATATTATATTAACAAAAAGAGATACAGTAGTACTGAGACCGCCAAGTGTGCCACCATTTTACCGGAAACTAGCACAACTTGGAGCCCATATGTTTCATCTAGAAGAAGGATTTTCCGCCATCTTTCCTGCCCAAGGGAAACTAGGACAGATGGCCATGCATAGTCTTGAAACTGTTTGAGGTGGTACAGAGAGATATTAGAAGCCTGAACATGACTCTGAACAATAAAAACTAAAGCAAAAAGAAGCCTCAGCATGGCTATAACAATAAGAGAAAACCAGACTAAAAATTAACTAGACCAAATACCCGGTGGCCCTATCGGCCTTGTCCTCCTGCTGCACTTCTCTAGCCTAGATTATGAACGGTTGGGTGTACATTGGGCATTTTTGTTTCATTGGGGCGTTGGAGTACGCATCGAATAGTATATCTATACATTGTCTCATTAGGAGGACCCTATTTTCCTGGTCTGCCATCTGTCCCCTTAATTTGAACACTAATTCCAAATGCGTCGGATGGAGGAAGAGTGGCGGGACACCAATATATTCATGCATGCCTCTGGTGGAAGGTGGCACTGGGGTTTCATCACCCTCTCCCGGAGTGACCTTCGTCTCAATTTTTGCTGCCTCCTCTAGAGCTATGTTGCCATCTCCCTTGTCCTTGGCTTCTGTGTCTTCCTGATGCTCACCTTCAGTAATGGCCCCCTACGATACCAATTCCTCATAAGGTACTTCCTTGACATAACAAGTGGGTAATTCCTCACAATGCCCCCCCACCATGCTACCCCTTACTTGAATTTCAAGGGCAGTTGGAAAGTTTACTTCCCGAAAAGGTCTGAGCGCATGAGCATGCTCCTCCGTCGAAAACTCCTCTACATAAACCCTGGGGGGAAGGTTGTCCACCTTTTCCCTTTGACGCCGAATGGTGTGGGCTAGTGAGAGCGCTTGTTCCATTTGTTGTCTCCTCTATCATTGAGCAGCGTGAGTATACCAAGCCGAACCACGACGAGGTTTACCTCTCTCCCTAGGAATCTTAGTGAAGGAGAGGATATCAAAACCGCATAGAGTGGAGAGAAGAATGCACCAGAGCTCACAACTGGTGGAAAGATGCATAGCAAGGGTGAGCTGAATGTGATCACGCCTCATCGCATTCAAATGCTTGGGGAACGATGGGACATATCTCCCTATTAACTCTTCCATAGTAAATGTTTGCAGGGCTGACCCTTTCCTGCAAGGGAGAGGTCACTTATCTGAAGGTCGACAGTAATGGCCAACTCCCATCGTTAATGCTGAATAGATGGGAAGCGGCCTACCTCATTTAAGGTGAGGCTAGGCACTGTTCCAGGTGTCTGAGATATGCGTCGTGTCACCCCATCTAGGGTTGAGGTGTCCCTGCTAGAAAGGTCTTTGCATCGCCTTGAGAGATCAATACATTTAGAAAATTGGCTTGCCACTGTATGAGTTCTGACTTGGTATCGAATCCCTCATTAGCTAGGTAGTCCACTACTTTGTTTGCGTCTCTTTTCACATGAGAAGGGACTATGGTGAGACTGGGTGGATGAGAGCTCCAAAGTCTTCCAGAAGTCCTGATAACCTCCAGTTGGGAGAGATCCTCAATGGATGGTCTCCATTAAGAATTTTGGTTATGAGCTGGATGATAATCTGAGAGTCTCCCTCCACAATGACCTTCTAGTATTGATTGTGAGTCACAGCCTTGAGGCCTCGAATTAGGCTTAGAAGCTCAACAAAATTGTTTGTATTTTCACACAGGTAGCCTGCTACCACATGTAAGATCTCGCCTGCATGGTTCCTCAGGACTGATCCAAATCTCGCCAGTCCTAGGTTTCCCCTTGAGGCTCCATCGAAGTTTATCTTAATAAAACTTGGTGGAGGGGGGGGGCATCTTGTCGGAATATTGGGATGGCTACCTTTTTCCTTCGTAGTGGTGTGAAAATGAATTTTGAGATTCCAACTTTTGAGAATGTTGTTCTCCTCAAGAGTACATTGAAGGTCATCAAGGTTCCAAGGTTTGCAATTGGTCATTTTCTGGACTAGCTTCTCAATACGTTCCCAAGTGGTGGAAGGAGGAGAAATTTTTGAATGGAAGATTCATTTGTTTCTTTCTTTTCAAATTGTCCAGAGAGTGAAGCTCGGGAGAATCTTCCAGATGCGTTCGAGAATTGGGTTGTGAAAGGAGATCGAATCCAAGTTCTCAATTGTGTCCCTGATACTGCCCCTGTTTCTATTAGAGCAGTTCATTTCTTAGGATCCCCAATCCCAAATCTGCTGGCTATAGTGGCACTTATTGAAAAGATGTTCCAACGTTTCCTCTTTCTGTTAACACAGGGTGCACATTGAAGGGCCAATAAAGCCTCTTTTTAAGAGATTATCCCAATTAAGGATACAATTTTGAGCTATGAGCCATAAAAAGATTGAAACTTTGGGCCAAAGAATTCTGCTCCAAATCTTTCTCCAGATGATCTCCGAGTCCTGGTTTTGGTAGTTCCCCTACAGGTAGTAGGCTTCTTTAACCGAAAAAATGCCTGTGGTAGAGTGCTCCCAATGGAGAATGTCCGGGCCATCTTTGATTGGTATCTTCCTGTGGATAGCGCATGCTTTCCAGGCTTGGATATCCGTGTCCTCTATGAGATATAGTTCTGATCTCTCTATTTTCCATTGTCTCCAAGGCTTGTTCCTTTGATTCGCATTCCAGATGTCTTTGAATCTTCGAAAGATATTCAGATAGAGTTTTTGTCTGAGAGGATTGAGATCTTCCAAAATGCTAAGGGGTGTTATTTGCTGCCACGAGTCCTGCCAAAATAGTGCGCTTTCTCCATTCCTGACTTTCCAAAAGGCATGCCTTTGAATGAGAGGGCGATTTTTCCAGGTCGTGTTCCAAATATTAGAGCCTTGGATGTGGTCATTGAATCTGATTAATTGGTCGACGTGTATATTTGGGGCACACTTTTGTTTCCATATTTGTGCCCAGAGTTCCGTCGGATGATGGAGCCATCTCCACCACATTTTGGCTCCCATGACTTGGTTGAACTTTCCTGGGTCGCGGATTCCTATCCCTCCAATATTTTTGGGTTTTCATAGCTTATCCCATCTAACCAGTGCCCACTTTTTATTAGTTTGATGACCATGCCACAAGAAGTTTCTTTGAAGGCCTTTGATCACTCGAATTACCGAAATAGGCACTGTCAGATCCGTGAAGAGGTAGGTGGGCAGAGCCTGCAGGACAGACTTGAGGAGCACTAGTCTAGCTGCAATATTGAGAGGTATGAAAGTCTAGTTGCTTAGCCTGTGCGAGATAGAGAGGAGCAAGATGTCCCAAGATATGGAGTGCGTTGGCTCCCCTGTGAGGGGTATGCCAAGATAGTTGGAGGGAAGGGAGCTCTGAGGTATTCCTAAGAGTATGGAAATATGGTTTTGTACTACAATCGGCATGTTGAAAAAGTAGAGCTTAGACTTTTCAAGGTTTAAGATCATGCCTGAGGCTTTCGTAAAGTCGGAGAGAATGGAGTTTAGCTTGGTGGATTCATGAGCTATGGGAGTGTTCATTAGTAAGGTGTCATCTACAAATTGGCTGTGTGAAGGTGTTGGATGGATGTTATGCAGGGGCAGGCCTTTGAGGGAGCCTTCTAGAATCGCCACCTTGATGTAGCGCCCTAGACCTTCTGCCATTAACACAAAGAGGAAGGGAGAAAGAGGGTCACCCTGTCTAATTCCCCTGGATAGCAAGAAGGGTTGAGAGGGTACTCTGTTAACCAAGATAGAGAAAAAGGATGAGGACGTGAGCTTGAGAACCCAGTTTACCCATTGTTTGTCAAAACCAAAGGACTCAAGCAGGGAGCGTAAGTATTGCCAACTTACTCTATCAAAAGATTTTGAGAGGTCTAGGTTGATGAGAATACCTGGGATCTTGGTCATTTTTAGAGAGTGGATCACCTCATTAGCTAGAATAACACTATCCATGATTTGTCGCCCTTCCACATAGCCTTCTTGCTCTTTGGAGATGATGAAAGGTAGGATTGGCTTGAGGCGAGTGGCGATGACCTTTGTGATGATTTTGTAGATGAAATTGCAAAGGGATATAGGTATGAACTACCTGGGATGAGTGACTCGCTCCTCCTTAGGGATGATAGTGAGAAAGGTTGCATTGAGTGCAGAGAGTACCTGGCCTGATGATCTGGATTCTTCAACAACTAGTCAGACCTCTTCCTTGATTAGATCCCAACAGTGATGGACGAAGTCTGTGGTAAAGCCATCCGGGCCAGGTGATTTCCCTTGGGGAATTTCATTTACAACTAGGTCCATTTCATCTTGAGTGATAGGGTGTACAAGTGCTTCATTCTTCTTAGGGGTGACCAGCGAGGGTATGTGACTTGTTATTTCCCGAATTGCTTACGCCCTATTCTCGTTGGTTTCTGTGAGAAGGTCTTTGTAGTAGGTGTTGATCTCCTCAGAAATTTGGGCATGTTCTCTAATAGGGTTACCTTGAGCGTCCTCTAGTTGTGTTATTCGATTGATGTATTTTCGGTGAACCATTGCTCGGTGGAAGAATTTTGTGTTTCGCTCTCCTTCTCTGAGCCATTGAACTCTAGACTTTTGATTCCATAGAATTTCTTCTTTCTTTTTTCGTTCTTCCAGTTCTGCTTGGATTTCCTCTTATTCTTTCATTAGATCTGGGGTTCTAATTCCTTAGATGAAGATTCGTTACAAGTATTCCAGCCGGTGTTCAATTTCCTACAGTCGTTGGAAAATATTTCCAAAGGTGGATTTGTTCCAGATCCTCAGTTGTTGCTTGAAGTTTTTGAGGCGCTGCTGGAATCTGTACATGTGGGTTCCATGGTCAATTTTATCCTGGATCCA
Source organism: Picea mariana (assembly GCA_032191745.1). Taxonomy (NCBI): domain Eukaryota; kingdom Viridiplantae; phylum Streptophyta; class Pinopsida; order Pinales; family Pinaceae; genus Picea; species Picea mariana. The sequence continues at coordinate 67,157 of JASDQU010735563.1, read as the reverse complement.
CCAGGTTTGTGCCAGCTGATGGAAGTCCACGTGAGAAAGCCATAACTTTTCAAAGCGGAAGGGTTTAGGTTTGGGGATGTTTCCCGGATCTCGACAAAAGACAATATGCTAGTGATCTGAACCTGATTTTGGCATTATGTTAGCTTCCATTGCAGGGTCCTCCTCGAGTAGGGTTTATGCGACTAGGAAGCGATCTAAACAACAAGCCATGTGCTGGTGGCTAGAGAACTGATTAGACCAGGTGAATATCCCATTTTGGGTTTCAATATCCACCAAGTTCAACTAATCTATGAGGGTTTTGAACTTACCAATGTCTTTCTCTAGCCTTTTGGTTCCTCCAGTTTTCTCCTCAAGTGTCAAGATCATGTTGAAGTCGCCACCCAGGACCTAGTTGGGCGTGTTCAACAGTGTTTTGATGTGTTGTATTTTTTTTATAAAACTTTCCTTGTCTTGTGCGCTCTGCGGTCCATAAACATTTGTGATTGCTCCTTCCTTGGTAGATCATGTTACTGTGAAGTAAGCCGTGAGTGTGCCTATCATGGAGAAGGGGTGTTTCATCGTGCCAGTATTAGGATTCCATAGAATGGCTAAGCCTCTGGAAGGTCCCATGGAATCTAAATGGAAGAAGTCATAGCCCCTCCAACTTCTACGGAAGATGGTTTCATCTTCTAGTCCAGCGCATTTTGTCTCTGGTAATAGTAGAACATATGGGTTTTTCGCTTTGATACAGTCTTGGAGGATCCTTTGTTTGGATCTGCCATTGAGCCCTCAGTTGTTCCATGTGATTATCTTCATCATGAGGAATGAGGGGGGGAGGGTGGAGGTATCCCTCCGAGAGCCTTTGGATCTGTTCTGAGTTAATCATTAGGTTTCCTGCTTCTTTGATAAGCTGGTGGGATGGTTTGCGCCCCCTCCTTTTGTTTTCCCTAGGTGCCTACTTGGATTCTGTGCTTGGATCTGTGGCTATGCCCAGTCTTGCCATAGATCCTGCTATGAATTTTGTGAAGACCTTGTGGACTTTATGGAGTTGGTCCACAGGGATTTTTTGTAGATCTTTTTGGTTGAGAGCTTCCTCCAATTTTTCAAGTCTATGTCCTCCAGATCCTTTCCATCTAACTGCATTGTGGTGTCCCCATATATTCTCGTTTGAGCGGCTGGGGTTGTCCCTTTGGTTTGAGTCAGTGTGGGCTCTATCGTGCTTTTCCCCCTTTCTTGGTTTTTTGCTTGATGAGGGTTTTGGATCTCCTCCTCTTCTGGCAGCTGGGTCATAACGTCATAAGAATTTTTGGTTGGAACTTTTGGAGTCACACCCTAGTTCTGTTTCCTTGGTGGATTTTTTTTCCGTCCTATGACATTGGTGAATCCATCCTTTTGCTTATTGTTGTCAGCCTCGGTGCTTGGAGCATTCAAGGGGAAGACTCTGAAGAGGTGGTCGTGCTCATGGCACTTCCTGCAACGAAAGGGGATGTGTTCATAGTCAATTGTTTGATTCCAGTCTTTGTCCTGATACTCTAGAGTTACTGATCCTGGTAGGGCCTTTGAGATGTCCATGTAAATGCAGATGCGGGCATAAGAGGTGTATTTTCTCAGCTTTGTGGCTTCCGATGATTTCACATAGCACCCCATTGTGTTCCCGATACCCATGAGTATTTCTTCTAGCTAAAATTATTGAGGAAGAGAGTACAGATGGATCTATATTGGCGCCATTGTGAAGTCCTCCTTTTCTGGACTGAATCTATCTGTCCAAAAGTGTAGAAACAGTCTGGTTGAGTTGTAGAAGCACTGTCCATTCTCAAAGATTCTATCCTTGTCTTCAAGGTTGTACAAGAT
>JASDQU010735563.1:47827-60327 GCA_032191745.1 Picea mariana | reverse complement strand
TAAAGTTAATAGAAGTTCAATCAAGAAAAAAAAACAAAAGTTAGAAAATGGAAAATGTCAGAAGTCGATCATGAACAAATAATTGAAGATGGCATACCATTACGATTTCTTTAAACAAGTGACATGTACATTCCAAAATTTTATATTTTTCATTGAAAGTACACGTACTTATGAATATCTAGGATTCTAGAATCATTTCAAGTTTAGTTTATTTTCATGGTCCATTCAATTAAGAAAAGTTATATTTTTGATGAACTATAAAGTTTACGAAGCCTTATTTACAATTTCAGGGAATAACCTATATATTGTATCTAGGGAACCTAAAATGACCTATACTTTGGGTGATTATACTTTAATCCTACAAATTATCCATTGTATACACAAATCCTTTAATGCATGTAACCAATTTACTACATATAGGATTTATGTTCATTATTTGCAATGACTATTCAATGCTTTTTCATATGAAGAGGATAACTTCATATCAAAACTAAGACCCATTTCCATTTCATTATAAGGGACTATTGATGGCTTAGAGAAACTTTAAAGACATCTTAAAAAGTATGATTAACATCCTAATTAAAGAATTCAATGTAATATATGATTAACATCTTAATTAAAAATTTTAAAGACATCTTAAAAAATATCAATTTTAATTATGAAATTGTGAATTTTGATTCCAAAAGTGTTAGATATTATATTAAATTGTTACAATCTGAATTTAAATTTCAATATCTTGAAGCAAATTATGAAATTATGATGAACCTAACACTACTTATATTCTACACATTAAACATAGTTTTCATTAAGTTTGATTGAAAAAACTTAAGTTGAAAAATAATTTGATTTTGTGACCTGATAACAAAAAATAAAAAAATAACACGTCATCTACTAAGGCTTGGTTTGTTTCATTTAGATTTTCATTTTTTTAATTGAATTTGGAGTATATTCAAAATTCAAGGTAGTATATGATTAACATCCTAATCAAAAAATTTAAAGACATCTTAAAAAATATCAATTTCAATTATGAAATTGTGAATTTTGATTCCAAAAGTGTTGATATTATATTAAATTGCTACAATGTGAATTTAGATTTCAATATCTTGAAGCAAATTGAAAACAAAATTGAAATTATGAGCTTCTTGAAAAAAGTGTATGATGAACCTAACACTACTTATATTCTACACATTAAACGTAGTTTTCATTAAGTTTGATTGAAAAAACTTAAGTTTAAAAATAATTTGATTTTGTGACCTAATAACAAATAACAAAAAATAAAAAATAACACCATCTACTAAGGCTTGGTTTTGCTACATTTAGATTTTTATTTTTTTAATTGAATTTGGAGTATATTGAGAATTCAAGGTAGTGCATGATTAACATGTCCTAATTAAAAATTAATAGCACTAGTGAATACTTTCATTAATGGTAGGTATCATATTAATGACACTAGTGAATATTTCCAATGTGCGGAAGATTGATAATCCATCAACCCTTTTCTACCCTTTTCGATGCATAAACAATTTATATCAATATAAATTTTAATGAAAATCGCTTACTTATATTAAAGTATATTTTAACTTTACATATTAAAATAGGTTCTAGGTCATGTTTTTATTTCAATTTTTATTTCACATTTTCTTGAATAAATATATTGAAAGCTCGAAACGATACCAAAGACGAACATAACTGGTTTAGTGTTGGATTGTCATTTCATTGTGAATTTTTCAATAAAGAGACCAAGGATGAACATAACCAGTTTATTGAATTTTTCAATAAAGAAACCAAGGATGAACATAACTAGTTTGGTTATGGACTGTCATTTCATTGTGAATTTTCAATTTTGAGTTCATAGCTTTTACTAAATTTTGGATTGATAGGAGTCTACACCCTTTCAAAATAAAGGAGGGGCATAGATTGATGCGATGATCAATATGCTTAAATTTACAATTTACATTGTTAAAGTGAATTGATTATCACTTGAATGGAATGGAATAAAACCCATATCACCCAATGAAAACTGGTTTTTACCTTGGTAGTCTAATACTAATTTTTCATCATCATACTAATGTTTTATCACCATGTACTCATAATTTCTTTTTATGTTTTCACTCTCATAAGAAGCTCTCATATATTTTTAATATACAATATTGTTTGTTGTTTTTTCCATTCTAATATTATTAATAGGAGGCAATTGAAAAGTCTGAAACCTAACTTGAGCAACCCTCTAGTCCTCAACCCTCATCTCTGAGTGTCATTTGGGGTAAGAGGCTCCAAAGTGGGAAACTATAATTTGATAACTTGTTTGACTATTTTCAACCATATTTCCAAATCAAACAAAATTTAAATTATAAGTTAGAAACTATAATTTGATAACTACCCAAATATCCCATCACTACATAATCAACTCCACTGTATACATAATAAGATCTACTTGACATAATACAATGATGTTTATAAATAAAATGAAATAAAACATTTTTTATTTCAGCACAGTTCCATAAAACATAAATTAACCTTTTACCAGATCATAAAAAATAAAATTCTAAGCTATTGACTATTCATAAATGAATAAAAAATATATTTCACCATCATAAACAATATAAGAGAAATCAAAGATGAAACAATAAACAATCCATTCCACCATCATAAACAATATAAGAGAAATCAAAGATGAAAAAATAAATTGATATTTTGAGTTCCATATATATATATATATATATAATGAAAGTTTGAATAGTTACACTGCCAAATACATAGGTTCCACATCCATTTTAGGATGATAACAAAAACTAAGAGGCTTGATTGAAACATTTAACTCCAAAATTATGGACTCTAAGCCATCGCTTTAAGATATATCACTTCATACCTGCAAAAGAAAACATTCGTCAAATTCAAAATTTGAAAATTTACAATAAAATATATCTACGAATTTAAAATAAATTGTACACATGTACCATTTTAGATAAATAAAACAAGTTGTGATTAAAGAAAAATTGACATACATACTCCCGGATGGGGTGCCACGTTGCAACGGGAGGCCATGTAGCTTGCCCGAGACCCAAGCCATTAATATGGCAGGTCGACACCCTTCACCTCACTATTAAATGGAGGGAGGCCATTACTGTCGGACGAGCAGGGGAGGACAACTCCCTCGCACAAGAAGAATGGAGACCACAACGTGTAATGGTAGTGGGAATCTTGGTAGAGTGGTCATGTCGGGCCTCAACATTATCCTCCCACTCAGACGAGGCTGATTCCATCTCACCTTTGCTCTCCATCAACCCAACTGCTATGAGCACTGGATCTACATCTATTCGGCTCTTATTGCTTTATCCCTGCGCGTTAGCAACCTTTCTGACCCCGCCATGCCAAGGGAAAGAGGTAGGTCACGATGTGATCTTTCCTGGTATAGTTTTGCTACTAGACAGAGAAGGGTGCAGAGATTGGAGCACACCCTATCCATTGCCCGGACTCAGTGACGGGAGAAGCCCAAAATGCCACCAATGACATATGTTGAGGAGGAGATTCTAGAGGAACCTATCCAGGTTCCTCTAGAATCCCTCCTCTTCATAGTGACCGATAATTGGCAGCCCCCTAGCCATATCCCAGCAAGCACAAGTGCTTCAGCCATTTCCCAACAAGCAAACGAAGCCAGGAAAGAGGCCACCTGTATAATTGAAGAGGAATTCCCAGAGGAATTCCTCCATTTGGACTTTGTGGACACAATTTAGACCAAGGAATCTACATCGGAGGAGCTCAAGTCGGTGAAGGGTATGAAAGTGGCTCCGATGGACTCAGGCGAGGCGGTGACGGTCTTAGACAAAGAGGAGGAGGGCGACCCAGTCTTGGCGCCTCCACCACTCTTGACACTCCCAGATTCCTGCTAGGTATTGTTGATGAATGCATCTATGTGAGACATTCTACAGCTTACAAAACTATGAGGTGTGGATCATTGAATCTATGTGAGTCTTTCCCTCAGCTTACAAACCTGAGAGAAATTCCCTAAGAAGGGTATGTGGTTCCTGCCTGAGACAGAGCTAGGAACGTAGAGATGACCTCCTCCATTCAGATATTTGAGAAGAACTCTAGATGATTATCTAGTGGGAAAGGCGGTCTGTTGAGTTAGACGTGCCTGTGGCTGAGCACAAGGTGAACGTGTGAAATCCAAAAGTGTTGGGTGCATCGTCATGTGAACAGAAATGAAGATGATGTATTAGCCTCCTCTGAGCAGTAGAGTTGAAGAGAAGACTCCAAATGATTCTCTTGTGTGAGGCAGTGGGAAAGAATATCTGTAAAGTGGACGTGCCTGTGGATGAGCACATGTGAACGTGCGAAGATCTGGTTCTTCTATGTAATGTAGTAAACCAAAGATATGACATTGCTAGGGATGTTCCCCTAGTGGATGAGCACTAGTGGGTGTATCATATCCTTTGCTATATATTTTTCAAGAGTCAGACCTGCCTGTAACCCTAATTGTTATGTAAAGGGTACAGGTTGGCCCCACCTTAATGTATTTAATAATAAATGTAAAATATAATTAATTTGGTTAATATTAATTATAATAATTATAATTATAATGTAACTTAGAGAGGTCGTCCATGTTGAGCCAATAAACACTTATGTTGATAAGACAAGTCTAATATAAGTAAAGGAAGATTCCCCATTGTGGAATCATATCTTTCATATGAGTTTGGAAATTTCAGCAAGTACATTTACTTCGGAAAAGTGTGCACCTCTCTTGGGCGTTAGTCTTCTAGGGTTTGAGAACCCTCTTGTGTGCTAGGTATTTCTTGGTGCTGAAGGTATTTCTCTTGAATAATATAGCAAAGGATTTGGCTGGGTTTTCTTCCCTTGTTGAGAAGGGTTTCCTAGGATACTTCTTATGTTCTTGTGCATGGTGTTTCTTCTTGTGATCTTGGTTACTGCAACATTATTGTTTATGGTCAAGTGAAATGCTAAAATGGAATGAACTTCATGCTTAACCTAGCTTATGAAAAATCAACATGGTATCAGAGCATAGGTCTTGAAGAACCCATTGCACAAGCTAGAATCTTTTACCAGTCATCCCTCCTCTTCTGCATAACCATACGACCCTCTTAGGTTTTCCAGAAAATCCATACGGCCCTCTTCTTTTGAGTGTTTCATCACTTGGAACTTGGACATTGGGGCTAAAATTACCATAGGAGTGTACGACCTCCTTCAATGCACCTCCAGAAAGCTTCAGATTGCATTTTCAAGCATTTTGATTTTTTGGCCCTAGGGTTTCTAGGGTTTTGCTAATTTTTGCAGAAACTTAAGAATTAGGGTTTCTAAAATTCCTTGAAGGATATCTTCAGCTCACCAGTGTATCCTATCTTTCAAAGGATTATTGTTGGTAGTCATAAGTCCAACTAAACCTAAAAGTGCTAGCCTAGCCTAGTAGCTAGGTTTATTATTCAAGTTGACAAAGGTTTGTGAAGAATCCAAAAATGAGCAAAATCGTAATGGAAGGAAAGCCTGATGATTCAAGCAAACTTAGTTCCTGGGAGACAGGACTTCAAAGGAAGAATTATTGTGGGTGACACACGTCCAAAGGAAGAATTATTGTGGTTGATACAGGTCTCCTGAGGAAAAGGTGTCATTGTGACATACCTCCTTCATGAAGATGTCAGAGGACAGAGATCAACCATGTGCCATTGGAGAAATCATTTCAACACCCTTAGGTATGCACTTGTATATATATTATTTGTATCATTATCATGGGGGTAATTGCAGGAAGAAGGAACCTTTTGCTGAAGTCTTGAATCCAGAGGGATCTCAGTGCATTCATAGGAACAACACACTGGAAGTGAAGACTCCAGGTTTGATTATTGTAATTGTCATTCCTCTAACCTATATTTCTAAAGTTTCCTACATTACAAGTAGGTGTTGTAGATGTGACAACAATCCTTAAAATTGTTTTTATCCTAGGGATACACTCATTATTCTCCTTTAGAAGATATTCTTGTTTTGGTTCCTCTTGTTTTCTTGTTCTAGACAAGTTAAAGGAATATGTTTATCCTTCGGAGGGAGCCACTTGACTTAGAGGGAGTCGAAAATATTTGAAAAAAAGGAAGAATAGAACCATCATTGGGGAAACCAAAGCAATAACACATGATTAGAATCCTTCTATGATTCTATGGGCATAAAGCATGCATGACACAGTATATGTTCAGAACAAGAGTCTTCACTAGAATTTGAAAAACATAACTCCCGAAGAAGTCTTCACCGGAATGAAGCTTGAGTTTGGACACTTCAAGTTATTTGGGTGCCCAGTCACTAGAACATATTGTAAAAATTCCGACATTCTATTTGCGACGTTATGGACAAAATTGTCCATACTGTCGGAAAATAGAGGAAATTTAAAAAAAAATAAAAAATCATATTACCTGATAACGCTGGTATTGCCACATTTCCATCACTCTTGCCATGTTGACATCGCTCTTACCACGTTGACGTCGCTCTTTCCATGTTTCCATCTCTCTTGCCACATTTTCCACCTAGTTGTCTCTCTTGCCACGTTTGTGACATAGTCATCTCTCTTGCCATGTTTGTGACATAGTCATCTCTCTTGCCACATTTGTGAAGATTGTTGTCGCAATTGCGACATTGTGGAAACTAGGTTTTCACCCTCCAATGGTCACCTTAGTATGTTGACCAAGTCAAAATACTAACAGTCACTTAGGTTTTTATAACGTCAGAATTGCGATGTTATAAAATCTATAAATATGTTGCATTTGACGGATGTTGTGACAAGTTTTCTATAATAACGACGCTTCAAAAAGGGTTTGTGGGTCTTCTCGACGAACAAAAAACAGGTATTTGTTTCAATATAAGTTTGTGGGGAAGAATGTTAGAATGATCCAAGAGGAAGGCCAGTAAAGTATACTGTAGATGATGAAGATGATATTGAAGAAGAAGATGATGTAGAGCTAGAGCATAAAGAATATGGGTCGACAGATGAAGAAGACGGAGAAGATGAACCAGGCGTAGGAGACAATGCACCAGTTCTTGATGATGATATCGATGAAGATATGCTCGAAAATGACATTGATGATGATGATGATATCATCAATCCTTTCAACAGTGTTTCTGAACCAGATCTTGATATAGATATTGAGTTGGATGATCAAGAAGAAGATACAGAATAGGAATAACAATACAAATCCTAGACCTCCATACAACCTGATCATGGATGCCATTGATTTGGAAATTTTCTTTCTTTCCAACATCATTATATTCACTATAGATTGTTTAGAGGACAATTCCTTTGCACAACAAAATTTAAACCTCATATAGTTTGGCTAACAAAACCATCATTTTTTGCAAAACTACTCATATATACATAAATATAGTTTCCAAGAAACCAAAAAATAACTTTCCCCTCAGGCTTCTAAGATCGACTTGTTATGGGAAGCTTGTTTGACATACCTACAACAAACCCGACCCTCTTGTTGATTAACATGTTGAAAAATTGGTTCAATGAAGCTCAATATCCCTTTGTTGATCAATTCTTTGGGTTATTTCTCTTCTTGTGGATGCAACTAAGACCCCCTATGTCTCATATTTTAATAACATAGGTCACTCCTATGATGTAACAATTTTTCAACATGTTAATCAACCTGGACAAACACATGAAGAGCCGTAACGAAACACATGAACAACCTGACCAAGGTTGGGCAACCAAGGGCAAGGCAAGGTGAGTTGGAAAGAGGGGCACCCAAACGCATGTTAATTGTGCATGTGAAAGGTCTCAAATACCTTCTCATGAAAGTTATGTAGTTGAAAGATTCACTCTAAAAGGTAAAAATAGCAAAGAGAAGGATGTGTTTCCTGATGGTTGGACATTGGAGACAAATACACATATCACACTTCTATGTATAGTAAATATCTCTCCACTGCAAGCAAGTCCTTTTTATGTTTCATAAAAGGCCAAGATTCAAGTTGTTTCAGAGTCAAATTTTGCATCAAAAGAGCTCAGCGGTGCATCTATAATCAGTTGTTTACCATCAAGTATGGGTTTTTTCTGCAGATGATCTCCTTTTCTATGATCACTTGGAAATTATGAAAATGGGGATGATAGCAAGAAACATTTTAGGCAAGTTTGGAATTCGCCAGGAAGATTCAGAAAGGAAAATAATAGTAGTTGATGAGCCAGGATGGAATATTGACTACATTACAATGAGTGCTGCACATTTGGGTTACTGTTTTTGATGTTCATGGTGGAGGGGTGGATCTTACATTTCCCATCATGAAAATGAGACAACTTAGAGATCTACTGCTTGTAATGACAACATTGTGCCTTACTGGATTCATAATGGCTTTGTAATAGTATCTACAAATACTTCCAACTACTACAAATCTACTAATGCTTCCAACTACTACAATTTCTTCCCATTCCGTATCTACAAATGCTTCCAACTACTAAAAATATAAGTGTCTTGGGTAGCCTGGTCTAAACTCTTAGAGAGCATTTCTATCTACTAAGGTTGCATCATGTAGCTTGAAACACCCTTGTAGATCGATAATCCAGAACCTCTATCTCATATTTTGAAAGGAGTACTTAAGCACTCTGCCCACAATCCCAATGCTAGAGCCGCAAAAAATTACTCGATTTTTGAGGATTTGGGCCAAACCCCATGTGCAATGTCAGATTTGGAGGTGCTCCAGACATGTCCTTCATAGAGGAATGCCTTATTATCTATGTTAGGAGATCTAGACCCACGTGGCTCAAAGGTTATCAATTTTTATGTCATGGACATTAAGCCTCACTTAACTTACCACGTCGCCTTTCAAATCCATGTGGAGAACATGAAAATTACCATAAAATGTACTGTAATTGATGAAGGTGTTTTGACATCCGTGATGTCTCTAGCCTGTTGAAAATCCATTAGCTCTCTTCCCTTGTCTCAATCCATGACCATGTTCACTACATTTTATGGGCATTCTTTTAGACCCCACATGTTTCTTCCCATTTTCCCAATCCAGTTAGGTGGAAAGACTGTGGAGATCGAGGTCGAGGTGGTTGATGCCCCTCTCGACTAAAATATATAGGGTGTAATTGGACTTATGCCATCATCACTATTCATAAACAAAAATCTCTATGACCCATGGGAGACTAATGTTTTCCTTATCTTAATAAATATGTATACATATGATTTATTGCATCTCTATTGTGCACCACAAAATATTCTATGAGATCATTACTCCCATTTACCTACACAAATCGTGTCTCACTTGATTGCCTAAAACTTGCAAGCTCATGAATTTTAGTCAGCATCTAACATCAATACCAAACCTAATCAGACATTGATTTCACAAATCTTAACTGAAAACATTGAACAACAATAAAGATTCAAACAAGTGCAGGATAATATGCACTGCATGTCTTAACAAGAGGGTTAAAGTTAAGCTTTATTTTTTTTCAGTTTTTTAGTATTTTCGCTATTCTTCAAAAAAAACATTTTTTTATATTGCATTTCATTTTATTTAAATTTGTGATGAAACACAATGTAATTTTTTTTTTGTATAAAAGACAAAATGCTTCACATAGCCTACATGAATAAAATTCTTCTTCTGACTTATGGAACTTTTATCATGCACCAGCAAAGCCACTGGTTTGTTATCTGATCTTTAAGGAAAAGCAAACATTGTGTCAAATAATAGAAATAAGCACCTTTGGATTGCAAAGTGTGTGCCTCGTATTTGAAAAACACCCATCAAAAACAACACTAAGAGGAGAAAATGTTTCAAGTTCCTCGCCAGATGTAGACTTGTACTTCACACCCTTCACAACCCCATCTCTTAATGGAGCAAATAGGGTGTCCACATCCTAGAAATCTATAATAGTATCTAATATTAGTGGAATCCAATGTAAAGATAATGACCAATCTATTGCATATAATAAATGAACACTTAATTTCAACATTCCCTAAGGCCTTCTATAATGTTAATATTAATATTACTCATAAGTTACACTATCAAGCTCGAGCAAAGTAGAGTTTTCCATTGTGAAAGCCAAGAAGGTCATAACCTTATTTGAATGCATTGTAGAGATTTCCACCACTTTTTAGGAACACCATGGCAATGAATCGCCCCACTAATGAAAAATTGTTCCTTTCATCCTCCAATGATCCACAATATGGGGACCTCATACTTCTCTATTTCCTAACCCTTTGCACCATTTTCACAGTTGAATTTATGTTTTTTCTCTTCTTTACATGGTTGTCATTGTTTCTTGGGTGTAGGAATTTGAACATGTTATCATTTGGATTCAATATCATTCACCTTCTTTTCATGGACTTCTATAAGTATTTGTCTAAGCCATCATATAGGTTTAATATTTCCCTCCACATATTCATATTTAAACCTTTTTTCAGTTCAATCACCTTAGGGTCCACCTTGGTTGGACATTGGTACTTTGACACATATTTTAACACTTGTCCAATGTTAGAGCCTCCCTATGATGGGTAACCCCAATTTAGAACCCTTTGTAGTTTGACATCCATCGTGAGTGTTCCCCATATAAATGAGATCCTTTATAGTCTTAGATGACACTTGAACCTCATTCTCTTCTCTTGTCAATTCCTATCCACTCCCTTATGGGCTCCCACCTATTTTTTGAAATTTGTTGCTACACTTCACATTTTGTTTCTCACCTATTTCTTATTGCTTATGCAAGACTCCAAAGCTCCAAATGAATACAAAACATTGTCATTTGAGAGGGGGTTTGCATTAAGGTTTCCATCATTTCTTGCACACTTATTTCTCTACTTGCTTTTCACCCTTATGTTCCCTTGCACACTTGAGAATGGATTTTATTACACCTTGATACTTGTCATGTCTCATTAACATAACATATTCTTTTATTCTTTCCACTAAAGATAAACAAAGAAGAAAAATTAAATAAAAATATTCATATTCCATGAATTTTCCCCGTGAGTCCATGGAGGTGTCAATGTTTTGTTGATTGAAGCATGAATATTGATTAATCTAGTTGTGTCATTCCACCTTGTCATTATAATTGTTAAATTTTGTTTACTCCACCTAAATATACAAACATATTCATTCTATTTTCCTCATTTTGACATCAATTTAGTCATTCCCCCCATGGATTTTTATTCATGATTTCTTACCTATGTCCCTCTCATATTTTATCTATGTCGATGGAAGTCTTGTGTCACCCCCATTTTCACCTCTCCTATGACAAGGCCAAGTGTTGGTCCTTCATTCCTTCATTATTACTCTCATTCATCTTATGTTTCTTTAATGGAATCCTGTTAATTTTAATTCAAAATCCCACCCAGTTTCAGTCTCGCTGATTTTTTAGTCAAATTTAAATGCCAAACTCAGTTTCAACACTGTTTCAGCATATGCTACAGCTGTGTTTCAACATCTGCTACAGCCGTGTTTCAGCATCTACTACAGCAGTGTTTCAGCATCTACCACAGCAGTGTTTCAGCATCTATTACAGCAGTGTTTCAGCATCTGTTACAGCAGTGTTTCAGCATATACTCAGCACTGTGTTTCAGCTTATGCTACAGCCTGGTGTTTCAGCATAAGCTACAACGGTGTTTCAGCATTTAAAAAACTTAACAGAAAATAAATTTCTGAACAGAAAATAAATTTCAGAACTGAAACATGAGGATTATGAACATCGTTTTCAATGCAAAAATTAAATATCAGCAATATGAAAAAATCAGAAAATATTAGACACAAATATTTTCGGTCTAACTTCGACCCTGGAAAAACCCACAAGGGGAAAACCAGTTAGAGATGGATTTGTATTATTTATGAGCTTCTGAGAAATTCTTTTACAACATTTTCATCTTCAGATATTTACACAAACTTATCTGGACATTCCTGTAGCTTTGCTTCTCAATTTCTGAACCAGAAATTCGTACAACAGTACGACAATTTATGCTGGATGGACTGTCACGAAATTCGTGCCAAAACTCTACTAAGATTCAACTTCTGTGCCTCACAATGCTATTCGGCAACCTTGGAGTGCATGCCAATGCTCCCAGAAATTTCTGCTGCTGCCTCTTTTCTCCAGCTCGACCTCTCTCTTGCTCTTTCTTGTTCTCTCAACAAGAATGCTTCAGCTCCTCTCTTGTTCTCTCAACAAGACTGCTATTGCTTCCACTTCTTCTTGGCATCTCACCAAAAAGCCTCTTGGCCTCTCACCAAGATTTCTTCAACTCCCTTGTTCTGCTCTCTCTTGTTCTCTCAACAAGAATGCTGCAACTTTCTTGTTCTTGGCATCTCACCAAGAACCTCTTGGCATCTCACCAGGATTCTCTTACTTCTTACCCAAGAATGGGTGCGCCCATTTGCCTTAATCAACTTCATGAGGGAAGGTGAGGAGTTTTCTAATCTAACAGCTGAGATTAGATTAGATGGGTGGCTGAGATTTGGTGTCTCTTCACTCACCCTCACTTTAATCATAAAGTTATCTTTTAATTTGCATCTCACAAATT
>JASDQU010735563.1:37439-47807 GCA_032191745.1 Picea mariana | reverse complement strand
CTAAGATTCAACTTCTGTGCCTCACAATGCTATTCGGCAACCTTGGAGTGCATGCCAATGCTCCCAGAAATTTCTGCTGCTGCCTCTTTTCTCCAGCTCGACCTCTCTCTTGCTCTTTCTTGTTCTCTCAACAAGAATGCTTCAGCTCCTCTCTTGTTCTCTCAACAAGACTGCTATTGCTTCCACTTCTTCTTGGCATCTCACCAAAAAGCCTCTTGGCCTCTCACCAAGATTTCTTCAACTCCCTTGTTCTGCTCTCTCTTGTTCTCTCAACAAGAATGCTGCAACTTTCTTGTTCTTGGCATCTCACCAAGAACCTCTTGGCATCTCACCAGGATTCTCTTACTTCTTACCCAAGAATGGGTGCGCCCATTTGCCTTAATCAACTTCATGAGGGAAGGTGAGGAGTTTTCTAATCTAACAGCTGAGATTAGATTAGATGGGTGGCTGAGATTTGGTGTCTCTTCACTCACCCTCACTTTAATCATAAAGTTATCTTTTAATTTGCATCTCACAAATTAATTTGACTAAGACCCATATTCGGCAATTTCTCCCCTTAGGGCCTAGGGAAGAGAAACACTTGCCTTGGTACATAATTTAACAAATCCATCATCACCCTCCATGTATAAAAAGGCCTCCTATACATTAATTTGAGGATCTTTGTATTGAATTATAAGGTTATGTCATTAGAATTATCTTGGGTTCCCCATATTGGAACCATTCTTGTACATTTTCTACTTGTTTGTTTGAAGTTTGGGAAGAGAGATGGAGATGCTTTTGGACTCATGAGCCCTTTTGAGGAAAAAACCTTGAGGAGAGAAGATTTAGATCTACCCATATCATGCAAGGTAACAATGCACTATTTTCTTGTTGATTACATAATAATTTCATTTCTTTTCCCCATTTCACATTGTTGTTTCATGTCAATTATATGCAATTTTATGGATGGGTATTAAGTAAATTATGGATTTTACAATTTTGAGCAAGTTAGTGATAGAGTTTACCATTATAGAAAACATTAATATTTTATTCGTCGTCTTGTGTGTAGGTTTATTTCAAGACTGTTTCCCTTCTCCTTCTCTTTCAACTCAACCTAAAGCTTTGAATATCTTGAAAGGAATGTCTCACATGTATAATCCTTTTTCTTTCCTCTTAAACTTTAGTTTTCCATAATTTGCTTGTTTGTTTGAGAGGGTAGAATAAGTAATTATTTTATTGTTGTTCCTTAGCATATCAATCCACTATTGTGGAATGGTTTCTACCCATTATGCTAAAATATTCCTATGACAAAATGGTGAGTCCACGAGGGAAGGCCTTTTGAAATTCTTCCTTCTTTGATTGATTATTAGGGATTTTTTGGTTATTTAACCTTTTGTATGCTTGTCAACATTTTTTTTCCTAAAATCCACATTAGTTCTATGCATGATTGCCTTCCCTTTTGTGTTTTTAATTTTTCTAATTTTTTCTTTAGTTTCATGTATGTTTGGCCCTTTTCCGTGTAATTTCACGAGGTTTTATAGGGAAGCACACATTGTTATTTTTTTTCGATATGCATGTCCATTATTTTTCCCCATTGATGCAATTTCATGTATGGAAACCATTTTTCTACACAATTTCATGATCGTAAAGCATTTTCCCACATATTTTTGTTTTTTTGGGCTTACAAAATAGGGTTAAAGATTTATTTTTCATACTGGTTTTGAGCCTTCTATATGTATTGCCTATTGATAACAATTTTTTTAGTTTCTATAATGAAAGGAAGAAATGGAAAGGGAAAATAACATCTATAGGTTTTCATGCCTTTTTCCATTTTTGAATTTCATTTTTTGCATTTGTGCATTATTAAGTACGAAAGGCACAACCCGTCACTAAATAACAACCCTGAAATTAATCTAGATTATAAAATGAATTAAAAATTTATATTTTGGGTCTAGCATGCCAACATTAGCCTTAATATAGAGCCTTGGTGTTAGGTTTGGGTAGTCATTTCAAAATCCCTAAGACCATTTAAATTGGAAACTTAAAAGTTGAATAACTAGTTTTGAAGTCCTTCGTAACATTTGTGATTTCTTGGGAAGACCATAATAAGGGTGTACAATTGAAGGGTAAATCATTGTGAATTGGATGTCACTAGAACTACCCCTTATCCACACAATGGACTTAAGAAACACCTAGTTAACCCAATTCTAGTGTTTTACTATAATTTGGGTCAACATCAACTGGCACATTAGGGCTTGGTAACTTCATTCCCAAAGCCACAAATTTATGAAAGGAAACCTTAGTGGCCCTTTATTTTAATTATAAACACAAGTAAACTCACTTGTGGGATTATGGAAAGGTGCCCTTGAAAAATTCCCTTAATGACCCCCATTGGCTTCCAACACCTTTGGTGGCAATGTTTTGTGGGAAATTGAAACTATATGGTAATGTTCAATAGTTGAATGGGTAGAAGGAGGCTGCAATTTCATGTTAAGAGGTATGCAATGATAATACTCGCGCCCATTCACAAGTAGATATAGCGGAGAGCTTGAGCTCGGGGTTAGATAGAGCTCACGGAGGGAATAGGGAGAGAGATCAAAAGCTGCACAGTTAGAGAGAGCTTGCGGAGGGCACCGGGAGAGAGAGCCCGCGGAGGGCACTGACTAGGAGAGAGAACTCACAAAGAGAATGGCAAGTTGTTGAAAATACTTCTCTGTATTTGTTTATTCTCTCTTCTGTCCCTTTACCATTGTCAATAAGCTCCTCATTGTCAATACACTCTGTTGCATGCTTTCCCAGCTCCAACACGTCATCAAAGCCTCCAAACACAACATTTTTTAGAATAGAACCAACATTAGAATGCTTTGGAATCCCAAATACAACTTTGACTTCCCTTAAAAGAAGGTCAAACTCTTTGATAATCAAGGTTTTTGTGTCTGAGGACACATGAATGCAACTGACAGTTTAATTTTTCTAATTTTTTCTTTAGTTTCATGTATGTTTGGCCCTTTTTTGTTTAATTTCATGAGGTTTTATAGGGAATCACACAGTGTTATTTTTTTTGATATGCATGTCCATTATTTATCCCCTTACCATATCCTAAAGTTTCCAAACTGGCACATGCCTGGAGAATACTTGCAAAGATGAATTGATCTAATTTCATACCTGCTTGTTGCATTTCACATAAGAGGTCCAGTACCTCCTCTCTAAAATTAGCCTGAGCATATTCTGTAAGCATTGCACTCCATAAGATCAAGTCATGTTTGGTTTCTCTTTTGAACACTTTGTGTGCATACTCTATGCTACTACACTTAGCATACATGGTAACAAGGACACTAACTACATATATATTTGACTCAAATCCAGTTTTGATCACATGGACATGAAGCTCTTTGCCCTATTCCAGAACAACAAGGTTTGCACAAGCCCGGAGAACATTGAAAAACATAAATATGTCCAATCTCAGGCTTAGATGACACATTTCAGAAAATAATTCAAGGGCTTGTAGATCAAGTTCATTCTGCACACATGCTGCAATCATTGAATTCCACGATGTCGAGCTTACTGTGGCCATTTCATCAAACACTTTGCATGCATAATCTACAATCCCAGATTTTTTATACATTGTAACAAGAGCACACCCCATAGAAACATCTGACTGAAATCCAGTTTTAGCAATGTGAGCATGCAACTCTCTCCCTTGATCGACAACTCCAAGACTTGCACAAACTCCTAGAATGCTGGCAAGCATAAATTCCCCAGGCTTGAACCATGTTTGATGCATTAGGACAAAAAGATCCATTGCCTCTTCATAATAGCCATTCTTACTATACCTTGCAATCATTATATTCCATGACACTAAATTCTATCTTTCACTATTTGCTTAGTAGTGACTAACTGAGTGAGTATTTAAGACAAAATGTGGAAGCAATTGCAAGCTCCAGAATGGTTAACAGATCTGGATCTCTTGATGCATTATAAGTTCAAATTTATTTTGATGGACATATGGCCACACCTGTTGTTTATTTTCAAACAAGCTAGCAGTCTACTGAGCAAGCTGGTGGGTGAGTATACTTTGCAAGTAAATGCAGGAATTTGTCAGGCTCTACTACAGCAGCAGTTGTCAGACTCTACTACAACAAATTTCATTGAGTATTCTATTTAAGATCATGAATCATTGCGTCGCCTATTTATGTTTGATCCTCAAGCCTTGCCAATTCAAGATGAAATTTGATGCAAAATCCAATTTAGAGTGTGTAAAAAGATAAATATACAAGCATAGAACCATAGTGACATGCATAATGGTTATAAACAAACTAATTAGTGTTGGACAACTGAGAAGGGGGGGGGGGTGAATCAGTTGTTACCGTGCTTAAACGATTATGCTTATTTTAAACTCTTTGCAGAGCACTTAATGACAATCACAATAATGCAGGGAGGTAAGCAATAGAACATTCGACATCATTCACACACATGAAATATACAGAGACAGATATTTCTTGAGGAAACCCATAAAGGGTAAAAACCTCTTCTTCTTGGTATGATAAGTAATCTTTACATTCTGTACATTATCATACATATGAGTTCCAACTCATTGTGAGGCTACAACCTCTGTTTTGCAAGCTGCAACTTGCTAAGAGCACCGACTCTCTGTTTTCTCTAGCACCTACTAGAAGGAAGCACCAACTCCCTGGTTTCTCTAGCACCCACTAGAAGGAAGCACCAACTCCCTATTTTCTCTAGCACCCACTAGAAGGAAGCACCAACTCCCTGGTTTCTCTAGCACCCACTAGATGGAAGTATTAACTCCCTGGTTTCTCTAGCACCCACTAGAAGGAAGCAACAACTCCCTAAGTGTTCCAGCACCAACTGGATGGAAGCACCAACTTCCAGTAACACAGGCACCAACCTGTAAAACAGAGAACAACAGTTCTCCCTTGCACCACCCTGCCACCCTGGTTTCTCTGGCTACAACTAGATGGAAGCTACAACTCCCTGTGTGTTCAAGCACCCACTTGAACCTCTGAGGACAACAGTCCTCCCTAGCACCTCCCAACCACCCTGAGATATTAAGTTTTCTATATATAAATTTATCACAGTGATACAATATTTATCAATGGCTTACCAGTCTCATCACTGTTCTACTACACTTCTCTGCTCTACCTGCATTAGTGTCTTCTTGCACACCTTCCTTACACTTTATGTTCTTCTGCCTTTTATGCTCTGTGCGCCATGTCCCTTCTATGCACCATTCCTCTTCTGTGCATTTCAGCTGTTGCACTCTGCCTTCTTCTACACACCTGAATCACTCTCAACAACACACAATCTCTTCTCTATTCTGCGTTTTTATTCCCTATGTGCATCTTTTGCATCCTCTATTTACAATGCTTCTGCATGCTCTTCCCATGTCAAGTTCTCTGCCTGATCATCATTACAACTCTTTATCTTCTCTGGCAGTTAAACCCATGCATCCATCATCATTGGGTGTTATGCCTAGATTCTTTAGCCTCTCCAGCAGTCGAGACTCTTTGTCTTCTCTGTCACAGTCGAGCTCATTCCCTCTGTTGTAGTTCTAGGCTCCAACGGTCTTACATCTGTCAATAGCCTCTATGAATAGTATTCATGCCACTGGAAGATGCCTCGAGACACTTCATCTTCTCTAGCGATCACCCTGAAGTCTCTTCGAGTCCTCTACAGACACCATCAGTCATTTCTAGCAGTTACACTGTGAAACTCCAAGAAAACGCATCAGCAACTGAATCGCCAACCATCCAAGAGTCATGATTCAGCTTTGTTAACTGAATCGTAACTCATCGATTAACTGTGAAGAGCAATAGTAGCCCTTCGATCAGATTTCCAAGTATCCAACACTGTTGGATTACAAGCATAGGGTCTCACGTTGATTTTGCCATTTCGCATTTCGGCATTTCGACATTCTTGTGGTGAAGAGTCTTGACTCTCCATGTCCCAAACTCTGAAATGGAGCTTGTCTCTTCGAGCTCTTCTCTACAGTTCTTTGACGATGTGACCACCGGCGGTGACCAAGCGCTTATCCATAAAGCACTTTTGCAATTTCGCATTTCGGCATTCCTATGATGAAGGGTCTCGACACTCCAAGTCGCGATCACCGAAATGGAGCTTGGTTGCACTAGCTCCTTCCTCCATCTTCCGTGGATGTGACCACTGGCTGTGACCACAGCCTTATTCGAAAACACATTTCACAATTTCGCGTTTCGCGAATTTTTTGCGAGTCACACTGACTCTTCCAACTCCCGATCACGAAATGGAGCCTTGCAACTTACAAGCTCCTTCCTTCACATGCCCACAGTTGTGACCAAGCGTTTATCCAGAAAGTGATTTCGCGATTTTGCATTTCGACATTCCTACATTTTGGCATTCCTGTGGAGAAGTATCTCGACACTCCAAGTCACAAACCCCAAAATGATCACCGTTTCACATTTCACAACTTCGGGACTCCTGTGATGAAGAGTCTCGACTCTTGACTCCTCCAACTCCTAGTATCCAAAACTACGAAATGGAGTCAGATCAACGGTCCACAATATTGATGATTCGACGGTCCAGATCTTTTCGTGATTTCGCATATCGTGAGTTCCTGCCATGAGTTGCTTCCTTGACTCCTCCAACTCCCGGTATCCGAAACTACGAAATGGAGTCAGATCAATGTATTTTGGCATTTCACATTTCGCCGTTTTGGCATTCTTGTCATGAGTGTCCTTGACACCTCCAACTCTTGGTATCCAAAACTCTGAAATGGAGTTTAGCTCCATTAGCTTCTTCCCCTCACGTGACCACCAGTGGTGACCACAGGCTGCGCCAAAGGGCGTTTCACAATTTTTCATTTCGACATTTCGTGATTTCGCATGTCGTGAATTTGAGAGGTTAGGGAACCCCGTTCCTTTGACTTTCCAGTCAGCGAAATGACGATCTTTCGCCACATGTCCTATGGACCCAACGGTCCAGATCTTATCATGATTTCGAAACTTCACGGGCCTTCGTCATGTCTGATCAACGGTTCAGATCAATCCTCGATCCGACGGCTAGGATTATTTTGTGATTTTGCATATCACGAGTTAGAGAGGTTAGGGAAATATTTCCTTTGACCTCTCAGTCAGGGAAATGCTGATCTGTAACCACATGTCCTTCTCGAAGATGGATGGTCCTCCTGCTTTTGGGATTTTGTAAGCCCGCTTCACCTTGCACTTTAAAGAACGTGCAGGTTCTCCTGGATCTAACGTCGGTCGGACCTCGGGCTCAGATCTGACGCATGAGATTTGTTCTCTTCTACTGTGTGCTCCTCCTATCTGAATTCAGATCTGACGGTCATCAAGAAATCTAAATGGGATCCAATGATCACTGTTGCTCTTCATTGTTGAACTTGCCATTGCCATGCCATTATCGCTGCACTGTTGATCATGATCTTTGCCATCAATGACAAACACGCATACTCTGCCTCTGTCTAAAAACATGCCAACAATCTCTCCCTTTGGCATTGATGGCAACCCCTTGAAGAACATCCAACTATATCACTATAGCATCCTTGAAATTACCACACTTTCTCCCCTTTGACATCAATGTCAAAGAAAACATGCTCCCCCCTAGTTGTTGCAGTATGTTTAAGAGGTATCAGATATTCAACCAACACAAACTCCCCCTGACATGATGGATTTTATTATTTGAGTCCTACAGAATATTTGTATCTAAACCAGAGTCTTCTCCTTCTGATTCTTGGACCTATTCATGTTCAGCTTCCGCTGTATCCTCTGTAGAATACTCAATATTGCTCACCTCTCTTACTGGGACTCCTTCATCAACCTTTTCTTGTCATAACTGGATGACTCCCCCTGTCACTGTTATCTCTCTGCTTCTGACTATTTTCCCCCTTTGTTTTTAAAAGGTTAGCTTTCCTTGACAAGGTCTTTCCTCTTGTTATGTCTACAGGATGTCATGTATATCATTTTGTAAAACAAAATGTTGTTGTTGAAGATGTTGTCGTCCTACTGACACACTGCGTAATTGTAGCTCATACTTTTCAAACAACCCTTGGATCTCCCCATTGATTCTCATCGATATCTATTACTGCAATTTCATTTTTCTTCCATGATGCATACAATCCAAGGCTTTTATGACCATATTCATTCACAAGAAAAAACCACTACAACCACTCTCATACCCGCTTTTCTTTTTCACAGACGAAGGACCTGTATCAGGTTGCTTAGGAGTACTGATTTCTTCCTTGTTGTAGCCAATACCAGATTTGTCATTTGGTGATCTCTAACTATCCAAGAGATTATCTAGGGTCATGGAGCTATTTAAGAACTTGCTTTGGGTGTTTGACTTCTCAACCTTCAAAACTTCAGCTTCCATCTTATGACATGATTCTTCTTCTACTTCTTCCATGGGATAGATGCTAACTGAACATTCTTTTATTGTATCTGTGTCTTCTTCTTTACTTGCAGGGGAGGATTCAATATCAACATCATTAATTGTCCTTATGCCTTTATTAACCACTTGTCCCGAGTTTACATTTACCTTACACTCTTTGGACATGAACACCTCTTCACTTCCTCTATCACACTTTTGACTTGTACTAAGCAAATTATGTTTTAGACCATCCACAAGTAGAGCGTATTGGGCATCTCCTTTGTCATTACTCAAACTCACCATCCCTCTATCCTTGATTTTACTTGGTTCATCATTTTCAAGGATCACATTTCCTGTTTTGCTTTTACTTATGGACAGAAGCTTATCCTTGTCTCCAGTCATGTGTTTGGAACATCCACTGTCTATATTCCCGAAGGCCTTTTGTTTTTGAGTTGAAAGTGCTAGACCACATTTTTCACTATTTTTCCTTTTCCATGTGCTGGCCTTTCTATCTAAGAACTTTATCCTTGGATATGCTTTGTAATTCTTCAGATGGCAGTTTGCAGCATTGTGGCCAAAGTTGTGACAGTTATAGCATTCAATCTCATTGTTCAATAGGTCAAAGTTATTGTTGCAGCGTTGTCTACTCATTGACTGTTTATTATTTCTTGACCTCCTCAGTTGCATGTCTCTAGACTTAATTTGGCAATTTGCAATATGTGATGGTTTGTTACTTGGCTATATCATTCTTTGTTGTGGCAGATATTTGTTCCTTGGAAATCTTAATTGCTCATGTCTAAGTCTTAAGGAACAATTTACAGCTTTGTGACCAAAGTTAGAACAGTAGAAACAATATCCATAGAAAAATTCTTTGTACCTAGAAAATGGTTGTATTCTTTGAGCAAATTGATTTCTTCCATGCTGATGATTTCCTTGAGCAGGGAGTGTATTATTTCCTTGTTCTACAGATTCATTTCTTGCACCTTTTTCTTTACTCCTCCTGGGTGGTCGATTATCTTCCTTTGTTTCTGTAGGTTTGTTGTCATCATTGGTTGTAGATTTGACAAACTTGATGAAGTCTTTGTTGCTTGGATGACCACTACTTGATCCCTCTTCATAACCCAAACCTGTTTTCAACTTTGGATTCCTTTGCTAATTTATAATGGTGGCTAATCCTTCTGAGGCTTTGATACTTGACAGATTCTGATGATACAAGGCTTGAAACTTCTCCAACTCTTTCCTAGTTTTCACTACTTCTTCTTCCAGAGCTTTACAGCTTGCCTTCTTTTCTGATAATTGTTGTTTCAGAATGTCCTCAATTTTCTTTGCCTCTTCTAATTCCACTTTTAGGAGGGAAAAGACTTCATCAGGCTGTTTACTGTCTTTCTCGAACTGTATCAACAATTGTTTTTGCTTTCTCTTCTTAAGTCTGAGTCTGTCAATCTCTTCCAAAGCGTTGATCAACTCTCTTTCCAAGTCAACCACAACTTCTTCATCATTATCATCACTGCCTGTGATTTTATTATCATAATCCTCTTTGGCCATAAGCATGAAGTCATTTACCTTATCTTCACAGGAAGAGTCACTATCGGTGTCTTCTAAGGAGCCATCATTGTTTACAGATAAAATTTTCTTTCTATCAAATCTTTTGGATTTATACTTCTCTTCACCTTCAAAGTTCTGGTTCGTCTTCTTGTGTGGACACTTATTTTCAAAGTGACCTATCTTACCATAGTTAAAACATTTGAGGGGAAGCTTGCCTCGATATTTTCTTGATCCTCTCTTTAACCTTCTCACAAATTTTGCCTCAATATCATCTAAATCTAAATCAGTATCCTTGTTTGCTTTAAAAGATGCTTCTCTAGTAATGGATTTATCTTTGTTGATTCTCATTTCATATGTAGTTAAAGTTCCTAGGAGTTGATCAACGGACAGAGTTTTAAGATCATTTAGTTCTTCTATTGCAGAGACTTTTGGATTAAATTTATCAAGCAAAGATCTTAAAAT
>JASDQU010735563.1:20846-37369 GCA_032191745.1 Picea mariana | reverse complement strand
CATCTTCATTCATCTTTAGTTGTTCAAACTTCAAACTAAATGTTTGAAGTTTGGCATCTTTTACTTTCTCATTTCCTTCATAGCTGCTAATAAGTTTATCCCACATTTCTTTGGCAGTTTGAAGATGCATCAGCATTACAAACTCAGCTTCTACAAGTCCATTCAAGATAACATTCATTCCCTTAGCATTAAATATAAATTCTAACTTATCATCCTTGGAAGCTAGCACAACAGGCTTTATGTATCCAGTCTCTACTACATCCCAAACATCAACACCTAAGTCCATTAGGTATGTTGTCATTCTAACCTTCCAGAAGGAAAAATTTGTTCCATCAAACAGAGGAGGCTTGGTGGATGAAGTCCCTTCATGACTTGTCATGTTTAAGCTTACAGATCTACCTTTAGATAAAAGGAACCGGCTCTGATACCAATTGTTGGACAACTGAGAGGGGGTGGTGAATCAGTTGTTACCGTGCTTAAACAATTATGATTATTTTAAACTCTTTGCAGAGCACTTAATGACAATCAAAATAATGCAGGGAGGTAAGCAATAGAACATTCAACATCAGTCACACATATGAAATATACAAAGACAGATATTTCCTGAGGAAACCCATAAAGGGTAAAAACCTCTTCTTCTTGGTAAGATAAGTAATCTTTACATTCTGTACATTATCATACATATGAGCTCCAACTCATTGTGAGGCTACAACCTCTGTTTTGCAAGATGCAACTTGCTAAGAGCACCAACTCTCTGTTTTCTCTAGCACCTACTAGAAGGAAGCACCAACTCCCTGGTTTCTCTAGCACCCACTAGAAGGAAGCACCAACTCCCTGGTTTCTCTAGCACCCACTAGATGGAAGCACCAACTCCCTGGTTTCTCTAGCACCCACTAGAAGGAAGAAACAACTCCCTAAGTGTTCCAACACCAATTGGATGGAAGCACCAAATTCTAGTCACACAGGCACCAACCTATAAAACAAAGAACAACAGTTCTCCCTGCCACCCTGGTTTCTCTGGCTGCAACCAGATGGAAGCTACAACTCCTTGTGCGTTCAAGCACCCACTTGAACCTCTCAGGACAACAGTCCTCCCTAGCACCTCCCAACCACCCTGAGATATTAAGTTTGCTATATATAAATTTATCATAGTGATACAATATTTATCAATGGCTTACTGGTCTCATCACTGTTCTTCTACACTGCTCTGCTCTACCTACATCAATGTCTTCCTGCACACCTTCCTTACATTTTATGTTCTTCTGCCTTTTATGCTATGTGCACCATGTCCCTTCTATGCACCATTCCTCTTCTGTGTATTTCAGCTGCTGCACTTTGCCTCCTTCTATACATCTGAATCACTCTCAACAACACACATTCTCTTCTCTATTCTGCATTTTTATTCCCTATGTGCATCTTCTGCATCCTCTATTCACAATGCTTCTGCATGCTCTCCCCATGTCGAGTGTTTTGCCTGATCATCATTACAACTCTTCAGCTTCTCTGGCGGTTAAACCCATGCATCCATCATCACTGGGTGTTATGCCGAGATTCCTTAGCCTCTCCAACAGTCGAGACTCTTTGTCTTCTCTGTCATAGTCGAGCTCATTCCCTCTGTTGCAGTTCTAGGCTCCAACAGTCTTACATCTGTCAATAGCTTCTATGAACAGTCTTCATGCCACTGGAAGATGTCTCGAGACACTTCATCTTCTCTGGCGATCACCTTGAAGTCTCTTCGAGTCCTCTGCAGACACCATCAGTCATTTATAGCAGTTACACTGTGAACCTCCAAGAAAATGCATCAGCAACCGAATCGACAACCATCCAAGAGTCATGATTCAGTTCTGCTAACTGAATCATAACTGATCAATTAACTGTGAAGAGCAACAATATCCCTTCAATCAAATTTCCAAGTATCCAACACCGTTGGATTACAAGCACATGGTCTCGTGCTGATTTCGCCATTTCGCATTTCGGCATTTCGACATTTCGGCATTCCTGTGGTGAAGAGTCTCGACTCTCCATGTCCCAAATTTCGAAATGCAGCTTGCCTCTTCGAGCTCTTCTCTACAGCTCTTCGACAATGTGACCATTGGCAGTGACCAAGCGCTTTCACAATTTCGCATTTCGGCATTCCTATGATGAAGGGTCTCGACACTCCAAGTCGCAATCACCGAAATGGAGCTTGCTTGCACTAGCTCCTTCCTCCATCTTCCATAGATGTGACCACTGGTTGTGACCACAGCCTTATTCAAAAACGCATTTCGCAATTTCGTGTTTCGTGAATTTGTTGCACTCTAACTCTTCCAACTCCCGATCACGAAATGGAGCCTTGCAACTTGCAAGCTCCTTCCTTCACATGCCCACAGTTGTGACCAAGCGTTTATCCAGAAAGTTCTTTCATGATTTCGCATTTCAGCCTTCCTGTGGAGAAGTATCTCGACACTCCAAGTCACAAACCCCGAAATGATCGACGTTTCGCATTTCGCAACTTTGGGAATCTTGTGATGAAGAGTCTCGACTCTTGACTCCTCCAACTCCCGGCATCTGAAACTCCAAAATGGAGTCAGATCAACGGTCCACAATCTTGATGATTCGATGGTCCAGATCTTTTTGTGATTTCGCATATTGTGAGTTCCTGCCGTGAGTTGCTTCCTTGACTCCTCCAACTCCCGGTATCCGAAACTTCGAAATGGAGTCAGATCAACGTATTTTGGCGTTTCACATTTCGCCGTTTCGGCATTCTTGTCATGAGTGTCCTTGACACCTCCAACTCCCGGTATCTGAAACTCTGAAATGGAGTTTAGCTCCACTAGCTTCTTCCCCTCATGTGACCACCAGTGGTGACCAGAGGCTGCGCCAAAAGGCATTTCACAATTTTGCATTTTGGCATTTCATGATTTCACATGTCGTGAATTTGAGAGGTTAGGGAACCCCGTTCCTTTGACTTTCCAGTCAGCGAAATGACGATCTTTTGCCACGTGTCCTATGGACCCAACGGTCCAGATCTTATTGTGATTTTGAAACTTCATGGGCCTTCGTCGTGTTTGATCAACAGTCCAGATCAATCCTCGATCTGACGGCTAGGATTATTTCACGATTTCACATATCGTGAGTTAGAGAGGTTAGGGCACTCCTTCCTTTGACCTCTCAGTTAGTGAAATGTTGATCTATAACCATGTGTCCTTCCCAAAGATGGATGGTCCTCCTGCTTTCGGGATTTTGTAAGCCCGCTTTACCTTGCACTTTAAAGAACGTGTAGGTTCTCCTGGATCCAACGCTGGTCGAACCTTGGGCTCAGATCTGATGCATGAGATATGTTCTCTTCTACTACGCGCTCCTCCTATCTGAATCCAGATCTGATAGTCATCGAGAAATCTAAATGGGATCCAATGATCACTGTTGCTCTTCACTGTTGAACTTGCCATTGCCATGCCATTATCACTACGTTGTTGATCATGATCTTTGCCATCAATGACAAACACGCATACTCTACCTCTATTTGAAAACATGCCAACAATTAGTAGCTTTATAACTTACATGTGCTAAGACTGTTTGGTGCTGCATGGAAAGTTCACAAAGGTTGTGATATTGGATTCCTATGGGCTGGTCATTGTTATACTTGTGGGTTTAATCATCACATAGGCCATGAGTCAACCTTGTTGTAATATTAATTAGATTGTTATAACATTATTCACTTTGGCTATTTTAGTCAAAGGCTGACCTAGTCAAGGCTTCTTGGGGCTAGCACCCTACCTCTTGGATGGTGTATATATACACCATTCCTCATTTGTATTTTTCACTCAAGTGGATCACTTATCATAAGTTATCTTCCTAAGGGCAACTTCTCTATTACACTCTCTTTTACAAGTTATTTTTTTATGGTAACTTCTCTCTTATGTGCTCTTATGGTTATGACTATGGCTCACTTTCTTTAGTGCATTTACTCTCTCTCTTTTTAGCACATAGCATTGATCTATCTTTTTATTGGATTAAGGTTTTGTTGGTTGGTTTCACTCTATCTCTCTTTTGAATCTCAACATGGTATCAGATCCAATGTGAACCTCCCTCATCCTATTCAGTTTTGAGTATTTGATGTAAAGAAGCTATCGACTAGTGCCATCATACTTCTCTTGGTGACCATGAAACTAGGGATATTTTTATCTTCTATTTTTTAGGGTTTTAACTCTCTTTCAAGGATAACATCTTTTATAGGGTTCCTTTAGGGTTTTTCCTAGGTTTTAACCCTCTTTCAAGGTCAATGTCGTATTTTGAGAGTTCCCTCGAGATTTTATTTCCAATTTGTAAAGGCAAGTTGAACCTAATGGACTCTTACGATACATATGTGGTTGTGCACTTTACATATTTGTCCTCCACTTCACAAGCATGGATTGTTGCCTCTAGAGTGACTAGGCATATATAATGTTATCAGAACTAGACTGGTAGTTGCATTGATTGACCCCAAAAATGTGAATCAGACTGCAATATGAATTTCAGTTAGTCACATGTGCAATTTTCATCTTTGGTTGTAAACCATTTGGCATTTCATCACATGTTATGTAACTATACTTTTCCAATAGTTTCTGCACCTTTGCAGAATTTCCTTGCCCTCTGCATTCTTTGTCATCTCATCGTGCTTTGCAACTATCTCTGACACAACATCCTAACATTCCTTCATTTTGTTTATTGTTCTCAAAAATTTATTTGTTGATAGTGGTGACAAGCCTTTGGCTTGTCATCCTACATCAATAACAACTAGAATGTGCTTGTCATCCTACATCAATAACAACTAGAATGTCTACCCATCTCTGGTAATAGTGTAGGTATTTTTCTTTTCCTTCTGCACTACACATTTTTCATACTACCATGGTCTTCCCAACAACAAATGGTAGGCATTCATGAGGATGACGTCACACAAAATTTCATCTTTATAATTTTCAATATTGAAGGATAACTTGCACTTGTTAGTCACCATCACTTCATATTTGTGATGAAACCAAAAGAGGGTATATTTTTGTGGATGCTTTTACCATGCTAAATTTGATTTCTCTACCATCTCTAATCTGAACACAGGCACTTGTCCTTAGCCCATGCGCACCAATAAACACCTATTCTTTGTGCCATCCTCCTCGTAGGCCACTATAACACCTTGCAATTGTGTGCACCATTTGGCGTACTAGATCTCTATTATGTGTCCAATGTTCTAGCATATGCACTCACACTTCCACAGTCTATGCATGTACACCTCAGTGCCCAACACACATCTGCCTCAACATATTGTGTGCACACATTTCAATGGGACACCCACACAGCTAGCATCTACATGCGTCAAGAATAGGAAGTGTTTTTGTGCACCCATAGTGATGTGTGGTGCATTGGGAGACTAACAATCACCAATAGTTATGGAACTGAACTACCTTGGAAACCGATTGGGCATTCTTTCATTGATATACAATTCTATGTATAGGATGTATCATATGCATTGAAGCAGAGCATCTTTTCCATTTTTCACTCTCTTTCACAGATCCTTTACACAATAATACAAACATTGTTTTAATCTAATTTGCTTTGTGCATATTTCAATCATTTGCTTCATTTCTAGTAATGCATCTGTCCATAACTTAATCATTCATTTCTTTGTGCAACATCAGGGTTTCTCCGTGTTTTATTGCTACTGCAGCCTGCCACAGTTTGTCTGTCCTTGTAATATGCCTAAAATAGGTTAACGATTAGTTATAGGTAAATAATTATAGTCCATTATCACATGTGGTYRTATGAAGAGCTATGACTCATGAACTCTATTTGTATATAATTTTGGGCCTTGCATCATTGTAACATGTCAAGAATTAATTAGTAAAACAACAAAACCTATACTCATTTACCATTAATGGCCAAAAAACAAACTGTAATATAAACATAAAGACTAAGCTTTTCGTCTGTAGGTGCACCATTTTTCATAATTGGTTTTCCTCTTCATGCAGTGGCTCTGTATTTGAACATATAATTCTCATAGATTGAAAAAATAACTTGAATGTAAAATTTGAAGAAACTTCAGGTTGATTCATTTGCTGGTGACCAATCGGATGTTGGTGGATTATTTGTAGTTTATTGTTGGGATCATCTTGGGGCTTGTCTCAAGTTCTCTAAGTTCTCTAAGGTTTGTCTCAAGTGCGATAAGATGTTGGTTTATTGGTGATTGCAATCGTGTATTAAGTCGTTCACCAGTGTTTTATTCTCATTGTGGTATGTCCGCCTGAATGGTTTGATCTCTAAAGTGTTGAGACTTTATGAAAGTCCCTGGTAAGTTGGAAGAGTAATTATACCCTTCAAACCTGGCACCTAAGCTGACGGAAACCTATCCTATGCAATGCGGTTCCTCTGGGCATGTTTTTTGAAACACTTCCAATAAAAAAAATCTTGTTGTTATAGCATAATCCTAATAGTTGTAGGGATGTTCTTCTTTATCCCCATTCCTTCTTTAATGCATATAATAAAGAAAGGGACACATCAAACTGTTATACAATCTTGTAGCAATAGGATAATTGGAAAGAAGGAAAAGAATGAAGTGCCATATAACCTTGAGTTAACAAGAGAATGCCAATCCCCGGTGGCTATAAAATCCTTAACTAGCTGAAGGATGTTGGCTATTGAAGGTCCTACTCCCACAGGGCTCTTCAGAACAACTTATGGAGCTCTAATATTGTGCGACCTATTGTAACTCCCAAGAAAACATTGAACACTATAAAGTAAAAATACTTTTCCGACGAATCTCTCACTACATGGCTTTCTGAAGGAATCCCTTCAGCTTTGGAGAGGATTATGAGAATTGTAGGCAAGAAATACAAAAAGAGAATCAGATCAAGCTGAGGCAAGTAAGCCTCAAGGATGATTTTAATTGCCTTTTTATTCTCAATAGATTTCAGAAATGGAAAAACTTTTCTCAGCTTATCAAGGGTTGTAAATGCAGAGATTAAGGTGATGGGAATCATGTAGAAAACAACAGTTAGAAACACAATAACATATACAACGTTCTGTCGAATCATCCTCTGATAAAAGGGAATGGTAAGATTTTTCCACACTACTTGGCGAGGCTCAGGAGAAACCATTGTAGTCCAACTATCCGCATTTTGTGAGTGTACAACCTGTGCTACGGCTGCTGCAGCATGCCTACTATTAAAAATTATAAAGGTTGATGCAACCTCCTTCTCTGTCAGTGTAATCTTCTGTTTCGTTTCCAACTTGAGTGATAAATCTTTAATTTTCTCATTGTAGAAATTTATAGAGTCAACTTTTTTGCCCAGAAGTCCCTTTATGGCACCTCTGCTCTTTTGGGTCCCTTTATTGGCACCTCTGCTCTTTTGGGTCTCTATCGTGAATGAACCACAAGAAGCTTTCCTCTTCTAATGAAGATGAATGCCCCTACTACCCCGAGCTCTTCTCCTTGAATATCAAACTCAATGGGAACATGGACCATTCAACACATCCTTCCCCTCAAGCTCTCTCCTTTCACAAATGCAAGGGTTTCATCAGACTCCTTAAGGAGGTGTTAAGCTACATTGTCTAAGCAAGAATGTCTCTTTCTCTCTGTGGAGATCATTTAAGAAATTGATCAAAGTCAATTTCCCTCAACTCCAACATTCCTCTCAGGTAGGAAGATTTACATTGGGGATTTACTCTGCTTTAGCTCCTAATTGTGATATCCAAATACCAATATTATCCAAATCAAAGTTTTATACAACCCCTTTACTTCAAAATACTCCAACAACACACACACACACACATAACCTAGCAATTATATGAGAGTATATGTTCTCAATTTTTTATATGGGAACAACGTTTCAATGCCAAAGAAAATAATGTTGCACACTCAATTTATTACAAATCTACTTGCTATAGGAACAGGGTAAACATTTTATCCTTCTTACCAATGCATCTTCTCATATGTTATGAAATCCAATCAAAATGATGCACAACGTAGTAAATAAGTAAGTGCTCAATCCAATCAAAATGATTAAATAATTTCTATTGGAACATAAGTGCGTGCTTTGGCAAATGCTACTTGTGACGTCTGATCTTTTGTGTGATGTACTAAAGGATAACAATTTAGACTAGTGTAAAAAACATATGTATTTTCTTTTCCTATATTATTAATGGCCAACCATCAGACAATTTTGATTATTCTCTTCCTATATGAAATGCTCTTCAATTGTTTGTGAATTTCAGATTTATATATATATATATATCCTATAAATATACATGTTTAAAGATTTACCTGTTTACATCTCTGGGAATGTTTTCTTTCGAAATCTATATGTGCCAAAGCTGCATCCCACGTAGACAATTTGTATATTTCTTTAGTAGGCAAACTTAAAATTTGTTAAACCTATTACATTCTGCAATATGATTTCAGTGATTTTACAGCAAGTCATGTTTTGTTTGTGTCAATTTTGCAATAACTAACCGAAAACTGTACTAATTGTTGAATGTTGTTGATCTTGATTGCTTTGTTTATCAACTATAATAGGAGTGTGATTATCAACCAAGATTTCCATATACGGAATGTGGAAAAGATTGGTTGGAAACCTGCAAGTATGTAGCTTAAGAAGTTTTTTCTCGTATGCTTTTTTCACCATTTTATATGTATTGTGCTAAATATTTATTATAATTGAAGGAGGGAACCTAGTAAAGATTATGTGAACTAAAGCTGCAGTGTTGCACAGGAATCATGTTGGCAGTCGATATAGGATAGTCCATGCCACTTCAAGAGGGCAGATGCGCATAGTGGTTTTTGTACGAGATGATGCAGAGGTGTTGTTGGAGCTTTGGGGGTTTAAGTTAAGTCTACTTTGAAGTTATTATCTGAACTAAATGATGATAATTCTTGTTTCCAGAAAGCAGTTTCCAATGTTCACAGTGGAAGTGAAGCCACAGTTGTTGGGCATGTTATGGCAAATAAAGGAGGTGTTTTCATTTCTTTTAAGGTCTGTATTGATTTGACTGGAATCAATGAAAGTTCTATAATATGTTGATCAATTTATTCAGCTCAAGAATTAACATAGTAGTTCGACAGTTCTGGGACACAGGCCTTTGCTTTGTGAACATCCATTTTTCTGCACATGATGGCCATTGTGAGACGCGAAATGGTAATTACAGAGGTAAGGGTGTTTTTCACTGTATTTGAATTTTTACTACGACATAGATAATACCAATAGACGCACTGAACATATGCATTTTCCATTGTTGGAGGGTTGATTTCGATGCGTTTTAGATGTTTAGGAGGGTTGTTTTAGATAAAAACTATTTCAAACAAAACATGATACTTTCCAGTATATATGTGACATTGTATCAAGACATAGCCTAGCATAATGTTAGGCATGAGTGCAATCGGAAATTAAAATCCCATAAAAATGACTCTCGTTGCCAAACTGTTTCTCACCTCCTATTTGCATTGTGTCAGGCAAGGTTTGAAAAAACAGTATATAGCACCAATTGAACTGATCGACAAGAGAAGTATACTGAATTTCTGAACTCTGACATATGAACTAGTTTTGTAAATTAAATTGTCATGATTGTTATTTTAAATTGGTAAGAGATCTTATTTCTTGTAGTTATTGTAGGTAGGTGTTAAATGGTTTACAGTAGTAGAGGGATGTCCTGGTATATCAGAAAAGCATCACATATGTAGCATGTTCCTTTTCAAAATTGGGTGGTGCATTGTCTTGAGGCTTCAAGTTTCAACACCTTTGCAAGTTTTGTTTTAGCATTGGGTGAGCATTGCATAGCATACTGGTCAAGTTGAAGGGGATTTTGGTTTACGTGATAAAACAAAAATCATAATTCTTCTAAGAGATCCTACTTGCAATCAGTTTTAAATCATTTATTACAATCACAAGAATATTTTATTTGGTTGCAAAAGATCTGGAACGTTATGAATGAAAATCCTTCTTTAAATCTGGAAATTTTATCCTCTACCTCAAATTTTTACTTTATTACAACTTGAAAATGTTGAGCCCGATCTCCTGAAATGATGTTGAACTCCCTGGAAATGCAAGAAAGTCATCTTTCAACTACCAACTATCCTCCATTAAATCTGGAACTAATTCTTGATTGTTGATTTCATGCCCGGAAAATTTGGGTGATTGGTTTCCTTGAATTCCTGTAGCTTCCCCTTCTATGCTTATCGAGCCTAGAAATTTTTGGTCTTTTTTTCATGTTCTCTTCATCTGCATCCTCAAATTCTTCATGCATGCATTCACCTGCATGCTTCTTAGCTACGAATTTTCACTCTTCCTCAAGTGTATTACCCCCCTTTGGGTAGCGTAGCTTTTCTTCAATGTCCAACTCTGAAGGGCAGTTTACTTCCACCGACTCTCATTCATGTGTTTCACCATTTGATGGGTGCAAATCTACTGTAATCGCCATCCATCTCTTCAACATTGTTGGTCTTCCTTCCCCATCACATCAAGTTTATTTTCTTAGACATGTTCAGATTCTACAAATTAGCATTGACTAATTGGGCTTGGATTTATGATTGGACAGTATCACTATTTCTTTCCATTCCTACATGTGAATCAACAATCACAATTCCAAGGATTATCAATCCGTGTAGGCACCTCCATCATTGGGGTTACTTCAATTGATTTTCTGGCCTTCTTTTTCTTTTCTTTGGCCTCAATCTTAGTTTCCATCTTCTTTAACTTTTGCAATGACCTTAGCAAGGCTTTCTCAATCTCCTTTTGGAATTCACACAGAGAATTATAGCGTTTCACTAGTATTGTTGTTCTGAACAGTGCTCAGGTCTTTATCATTTATTTTCATTGTTCTCTTAGTAGTTGTCTTTCTGCAATACCTATACAAAGGAAACAAACAGCCAATGTTCTCCTTTCACACACAATCACTCAACTCTAGACAAATCTTTGGTTTGACTCACTTTCAAAAATTTACAATCATGACATGATCATGAACTAAAATTCCTTTGGAGGAATTACAAGAAATGATATAATGGTCTCAACAAATTTTATTGACTTTTACTCTACTGTGGTACTCAATTTTGAGGGAGCTCATATAGAGCATGTCCCAAAATGCATGAACATTTTAGGGATTTTCAAAAGCATTGTACCAGGAGTTGTGAGCTAGAGAGATTGGCATCTTGTTTATGATGGAGAGAGAGCCTTTCTATTTCACTTCTAGAGATCTGAAGATGCACTTTGGTGGAAACAGGAGTGTTGTCTTTGGCATTTTCTTTTTGAAGAATATCTATTGGTGAGGACATCTTGATGGGTTGAAAATAGTATTTGCAACTGATGCCTTTAGATTTTCAAGAAACATGGTTATTCTGGAGTATTTCTGGGGTCCCTTTTTTATCATTTCAGCACTATGCTGAAGATATCATTAGCAGACATGTCCATGATTGAAAACAACAATAAGAAGGTTGTTGCTTGTGGCCTAGGACAACTTGTTAACATATGGGCATTAATTCCAAGGAGTTATTACTAGCACAAAGGCACATTCATGGGTTGCCATCTTCAGGTCTATTCTAATGCATTCCTGACAGAAGTGAGGGCACAATCACTCTCAGTAGAGGAGTTATTTATGCTTAGAAGTGCCTTTTTTTGGACTTTCCATGTGTTATTCTATATTGGAATTAGTTCCAGATTTGAAGCCTTCTTACATGCTCATCGTAGGCCCACAAAGCTACTATTGGAGGAATATATGATGATTTTGTAGTGCTAAGGAGCCTAACTTATGCAGCTATCTCAAACAGATTACAGGTTTCAGGGACAAATTTTGTGTTATTTTACGGCAAGATCCTTTGGAAGTTTCAGATCAGTGTTTCAGAAGTAATCTTGTTCTATGATCAGCTACTCAAAAGGTAGATTTGAAGAGGGAAGGAAGGGAAATGTTGTTGCTTTGAAGATGTGGGGTGAATGATGTTATAACCTAGGTTTGGTTTGCAACTTTGCACGATACATCATCAACAGAAGAGGCAGAATTTGAGTACTGGATTTGGAGTGGTTTATCCCTGCTTTATTGCTCGTATCTTTCCCTATTTTGAGCAGTATAGGGTGCCTCTTCCTAGCTGGCTTTAGCTCAGCCTCAACCTTTAAATTTGGGCGTTGTCTAGCTATTCTACTAAATGGCTTTTTTCGCCGGAATCCGACGATATAAATTTACACAAATCTTTATTTTTTGTTGTTCAAAATCCATTTCTGAATGTAGAAATGGATTCAACGTGCTGAAAAATCCTTGGGGCACTCACATTATATAGAAATAATTACTCAAATCTATCAATCTAGTAATTTCTCGCCGGATTTCAGACAAATGTGACTGGGAAAAATCGTCATTTTGTAAAACATGTAGCCTACGGCTTTAAATTTTATCCAAACTGTTCTGGAGTTTGATCTTTAGTTTGTGACTAGTATGAATGCTTTCTTTGAGTCCAGAAGGGCTACTATTCTTCTGGACCATGTGATGGTCTTGCATACAGATGGGCATATTTATTGAAGCATCTTTTGGGCAATGTTTGAGTGTGCCAAAAACTCAGAATAAAGACACATTTATGGAAGAGAAAATTTTGATTCTAGTTTAAAAGGCACCTCTGTGTACTTCAGTCTATTTTCACTCTCATAACAACCATCAGTTAGTGTGCCCTTTGTTGAGGGAGTTAAGCTAGCAGTAAGGGCAAGTTTATTGAAGGCACTACACTTTATTCACTCACACAAATGGGGTGCATTAAGTCAGTACTTTTCAAATATGTTTCCCTTCTTTCAGATATTGAACAACAACTGAGAAAGTGATTTTGTGGTGAGGAAGTGGATAGGGCTATTTCATTTACTGCATGCTTAGAGAGGCGTAGTCAAGGCCTAGATTGAGAACGCCCTTCAAGATACTGACATGGGTCAACTAGAAACCCTTTCACAAGGTCAAAGTCCCACCTTGAAGGAACCCTCCACCTTATAAGGCAAATTAAAAGGGTTTTATGACATGATCGAGGTTATGTATGCTAGTAAAGAGAAGCGTTCCACTACCTACAGAGTAGATTACCTATTTTAAGGAATGAACATACTAGAAGAGCTTTACTTGAGGAGTGCTAGAGTTAGGAGATTGACATGCAACAACCAAGACATAGTTAACGCTTTCCTTATGCAATTTTCATTATGTTTGAGGAGAGCCCAGTTTTGAGGAGTCTTCTAGATGAAGATTTATCATATTTTATTTTGAAGTAGGGTCGTTCTTTCACCCAAAGAGGCATCCAAAGCACTTTTTATTAAGGATAGATGCATGTATTTGACTTTTTGGAGTAGAATTCGATCTCCTTAGGAGGAATTCGACTTGTTTTCATTATATATGAATGTAATGCAATGTATTAGAGGTGGGATGTATGAGATTTTGAGAGCCAAGGAGCAAAATATGCATGTACTTTTCCTAAATTGAACACAGAGACAGTTTGCAGACTTGTGAAGAGATTCTTGTGATTTGATCATTGGTATGAGTCTTTTTCTTCAATTGTGTAATGTTTCTCTACTGTATATGATAGATTTTATGATCTCCATACTGTAATTGTCTTCATAGAATGCACACAAGGTATTTGATAGGATTTCACAAAAGAATGTAGCTTCATGGACTACAATAATTGCAGGCTATGATGAGGATAGGCATAGTGATATGCCCCTGAAACTCTTTTGACATATGCAAGTAACATGAATGGTACTAGACTCTGTCGCTATCTCTATCATTCTACTAACGTATGCCTACTTGGCAGCTCTGCAACATGCTAAGGAGATCCATGGTTACAACATTAGAAGTGCATTAGGGTTTAATTCTTTTGTTGAGACTTCACTCATTTATATGTTTGTAGAATGTGGGTGTATAGAAAATGCATGTCTTGTGTTTGACAAAATATCTCAAGGAGATATAGCCACATGGAATGCAATGATCGTAGGGTATGATATGCATGGACATGGTGGTGATTCCATTTCACTCATTGATAAGATGAAAGAGGTAGGATTTATACCAAACCATATCACCTTCACATCTCTTTTGTTTGCCTGCAACCATGCAGGTATTATAGATAAAGGTTGGAAATCCTTTGATTGCATTATTTGAGATCATCATAAAATTAGGCCTACCCCAGAGAATTATGCATGTATGGTTTTTATTTTTGGCCATGTTGGGTTCTTGTATGAAGCCCATGGGTTCATAAAAAGAATGTTGATTGAACCTAATGCTAGTGTATGGGGGGTTTTATTTGGTTCTTGCGGAGTTCATTGCAAATTAAACCTTGTGTGGGTGCAACAAAGTTGAAAATTTTTCAACTATGGGTGTAGTGGTGTGACAATTATCCTTTGTGAAGGAGGCCCTTAAGACATGGGTGTGGTGAGTGTAAGTGAGAATGAAGGGGGAATTGGAGAGGTTTAAATTATGAAGGCCTTAGCACTATCGATTATGTCACAAAGTATTTCCACAATGAGTGGCAACTTATATACCCAACATGACATGCTTGAGGGAGAGAAAAGTATATTGGCATATATGAGTGCTCTTACTAGAATAGAAACTTCAATATTTAATGGCCTCTAAGAAAAAACAAGTGTTTAATGGTTCCTCCAAGAGTGGGGTGTCTTCCCATATCTAAAGTTTAACCCATTCTATATCTTCCCACAAGATGGAATCATTCTTTATGAATAAAGTAACCCAATCCTCAAACAAAAGAGAACACCTCTAAAATGTGTTCTATGGGTGTTCTAAGAGGTGGAGCTTTGTATATACCTTGTTTTGAATACATCAATCATCAAATATGCTTGGCTTGGGAGCTATCATAAATGGTGATTCAATGCTCATGATATTCCTATAAATGTTTGCTACTAGGAGAAGGCCAAAAATCACTTTAATTTTGAACTCCAATGAGTCAATGACATTGATTTCATGTATATATAACCATAATTATACTTGCTTGTGCTCCTACAGATTTAGAATGGTATATAATACCTCATGTCCATCTCAACCATTACATATGCTGCTACAAGTCTCATAAATCCGTTGAGGTTAACTACGCTTCTAAAGACTTGTCTTGAGGTTCTACCATGCTCTAAAAAATTGTGTCCAAACTCTAGAAGGATTAGTAGGAAAACTTGGCACAATATATTCCTCACATGCCATATTGACTTGGCACAATATATTCCTAAAACAACGATGTATTTAGTCTAGACTCTGATCTTATAGTAGACAAGAATGTAAATGCTCCAATATTGGTATAACAAAACCAGTTAAATTGGTAGTTATTTTGAACCTGTGTAATGTGGAATTCAACTTTGACTGAAGTGGGTGAGTGCATACATCGAGTTATCCAATTGTCCAACAGAAAATATTAGCATGCATGATATATGGAGGCTCAAGTGTATGCAATCTCTAGCTTCTAATATGCTCGGTGTTATGGAGGAAGTCATGTAAACATTGGTTTGGTGACTTTTGGAGATATTGCTACTTACATACTATAATCCTAATTTAAGTAGGAAAAGGACGGATTTAGATGAAGGAAAGAGAAAACCTTGTACAAACTATTGAATGCCTTATGCAATGAGCAATAGCATCATAACATTCTTTCAATATATGTCTAGTTAACCTCACCTAAGCAAGGTCCCCAAAACCTTTACCCATATGGTATAATGGGTTCAACAAGCGAGTCGATGCTTGCCTTAATCTAAATCTACACAGGTCACTAATTATCCAATAGAGTACTGCAAAATTTCCCACTGTCATGATCTTGTACCCATTTGAAATGCAAGCTCTATATTAACTTGATTGAATGAGAATATTAATTGCAAATAATTATAGAAGAAACCTCATTTTTTGACAATCTATGATATATAAAAAGGTCTACTTCCTCTAATGGCTACATTATCTTGTTAGAATGAAGACTAATACATGGACTTCAATGTTTGATTCTATGAAAATATAATGCATGCAATGGTTACATTATCTTGCTAGAATGGATATTAATATGTAGACATTAATGTTTGATTCTATGAAAAGATAATAAATAATAATAAACTCCAAGGACACAACCAATTGTCTTAACCTTTAGGCCAACCCCTTATAGTACGATAAGTTTCCCATATAGTTGACAATATACTGAAAATTCCCACTAGCTAGAAGGTCACTTTCCTAAATTATGATTAATGCTTTAAGTGATTTATGAGTTTTTATCATTTAGTATTAAAAGAAAGTATGCTTCAAACATTATAGTAGATAAATAAAGTAAAACCTTCATTAATATTAGCATGATTGATGAATATTTTGGTTTAATTTGGTATTTACCTTAGCATTCACTGCACTCTCAATTGAGAGTGACTTCAATTACATCTCTATTACAAATATGGTCACTAATAGATGTCGTTGAACTACCTACCTACCCTCATTCTAACCATCCACACATTTTTCTAGGATGGACCTATAGAACTCTTGCTCAGCTTGTTTTCATGACAAAAAACCAAAGACAATACATTCAATTTATCATATGTGAATAA
>JASDQU010735562.1:452634-506962 GCA_032191745.1 Picea mariana | reverse complement strand
ATCGAAACCTTAAGTCAATCATGATTGTCCAATTGTCAACAAAAAATAATTTCTTAGAGCTTATCCCGTGTGCCACGTAGGATGCCACCTCTTCTTTCATACGATCCACGTAGTACACCACATTAACATCCATACAACCGTGTTAGCATGCCACATTTTCTTCTTCATCCACCTTGTAACCATGTCACTAATCACATAATACACCTCATCACTATCTATACTATGCATGTCAGCATGCCACGTCACTCATCACGGTACAAACTTATTGATTACCAGATGGTTTTGGGGATTGTTTTTGGAACCCAAAAAATTCATTGGCCATCGTACGGTCAATTCCGTCTAGTTTTCTATGCCAACACCCAAGCCCGATGCCCGATGAGCTCTTACATATGAAAATAATTGATCGTCCAATCAAAAGGGTGGATTGAATATAGATCATTAAATCACTGACCTTCTAACTTGCTCATTTATTGCGATTGTGGTGGGACCATTAACATGTCAAACAAAAATACTACCAATAGGGCACTGACACATCATACTTTATCCGCCACATCAGTTGATCCATGTCAGTACATGCGCTAATCCTACATCACTACTATACAGTTTGGAAATTCATCATGAGATCAACACTGGTGTTAAGCCATCAATGGATAGCTCCCATCTCCCGAGGCTGATGAGGTCGAAGCACGCCTGATGAAACACTTTGAAACTTACCGACATTCACTTCCGATCATAGAATTATCCATTAAAGTTCGGCAAAAGGTACGCTGAGTGTACTAAATTCCATATTACTGCATGATCTCCCCCCCACCCCCCTACGATCGTAGAATTGGTATATTAAGCCAAATTTTTTCCACAAATCATTTCATTGTTAACATAGCCAAAGACTGGTTGATGCTCTGTGTGCTTACAAGCTCTCCTTCACTCTGGAATTTGAATATTATAGCTTTGTTTCACCTGCTATTCTAGGAAAATTTACTCACTAGTGATCATGCACCAAATTTTTTTTTAGGTAGGCATTGTCTCATTTTTACTCCAACGTCGCTCAATAACTAGTATGATTTATTTTTTGTATTGAAGTTTTAATAATGATACTTTGGAATTCAATTTCCTTTGAAATGTTGTTTGCAGATACAATGTTACCCATAAGAGCCCCTATCTAGGGAAATCCCAAGAAGCCAAGGATGAGGTTTGGGGATTTTGAAGTTGGTTCCAATTCTGTGCCTCCACAAGCAGAAGAAACCTACATGTCTAAGAGTGTTGCACTTGTTATCAGGCTACCCCCAAAGAATATTTCGACACCAATGCCATTGTTCAAAGACATAGAGCTATGCAGAGGAGGTAGAGCCTCCACCCATATGTCAATTCCATCTTGTTATGATTTGTTTACTAAGTTTAACAATGAAGACTACCCTGAGTCAACACCCCACAGTAAAATTGAACTCAGCGAATCAAATGATATGGCTTTCCCAGCAATTAGGAAATATTTTCTACACTCTATAGCCTCAATATCACCTATTATTCCATGCATGGAATTGGTAGAATGGGTTATCATTCACACCAATGCCCATAATTGTAGGATTGTCAACGAAAAGGGAGAATGTGTCAGTTTTTTTCTCCCTCAAGATGTCAATATCTATTATAAATTTCCAGAGCTTGATGAGTCCCTCACTAAATAATTTTTGATTTCCTTCTATGAGAAGTATGATACCAACAAGATACTGGGAAACTGGTGGAAGGAGGATAAAAATTTGTTTTCCGATCCCCGAGGAGGTATGCCATCACTAGTCTGAGAGAACCCTACATGGATTCCATTGTCTTGCTATGCATACTGTATGGGGAAAATGATTATTCCCAATTCTCTGAAGCTTGGTTGTCATTGGCTTGCCGGGTATTCATATGGGGGAGAAGTTTTATTTGGGGAGGTATAATTTCCAAGCAACTTAGTCTAAGAATCAATCAAGCCTAGACTTCACCATAGCCTAGAACTCCCCTTGTGTTTCACATGGTATCTTTCCCCCTAAATGTGTTGTGTGCCCAAAATACCTTCCTAGGTTTGTCACTCAGTTGGTAGGTCTTTGATCTCTCAGTACATGTGTACTTCAACATGCTATGGGAGATAAAGTATAAGAAGTTTTACTCCCATATTTGTGGATTCTTCATGGCGAGGATCTACTTTCGAATATTTGAGCAAGAATGCCCTAGGCTTTCCAAACAAGCAAAAAATGTCCTGGCATGCATAGGAAATCGATATCTAAAGGAAAACAACACTTACATTCAGATTTATGGGGCCACCAGTCCACCTCACTTGTTTCCAGTTTATGTACATGATAGGATTCTACTAGGAGAAATCTTCTACGAGTCTATGATGGAGGGATTCAATGCCTCCTTAGTGAAGGAAAAAAAGAGAAATTTTGATCCAGATTTATGAGCAAATGAAATGAAACCACAGATTTATAATACTAGCATAGAGACACAGTGAACAATAATAGAGATACAATAAAATTTGGTTTCTATTAAACAATAAATATGTTGAAAACTGTAAAATGCAGACTGAAAACAAGCTTGCTAGAATGGTGGTATCGTATCTATGAGAAGAGATGTGACGACTATGCTCATTTGAAAGAAGATGAGTACAATGAGGATCTGAAGGCATTTTTACAATAAACATGAATACAAAAACCCTAGACATCCAAAAACCTAACCCTAGGAGATGAAGCGTCAAAAGTCATGTGGGCCCTCTTGGGGTAAGTTAGTACATCAACTTCCTGTGGTCGTAAATTTTGCATATGATCTCCATTTAGGGCACACAATAGATAGTTGGAAAGGTATTGACGATGAGATTCATTTAGGGGGCTCAATAAAATCCTATGGCTATCATTGAGGTGTCTGATCACGAAAAAGCGTCGTTTAGGTCCTCAAAATGGCTCCAAAAATTTAGGAACCGAAAAAATGCTAAAAATAATATGTTGCCAAAAAACTGCTTTGAGCCAGTTG
Source organism: Picea mariana (assembly GCA_032191745.1). Classification (NCBI taxonomy): domain Eukaryota; kingdom Viridiplantae; phylum Streptophyta; class Pinopsida; order Pinales; family Pinaceae; genus Picea; species Picea mariana. The sequence goes on along the minus strand of JASDQU010735562.1, from coordinate 503,965 downwards.
GAAAAGGTGGGTGGCCACCAAGATCCTCCTGGATCAATCCTTCCACATTAGGAAGCAATGGTTTCCATTGCATTGAGTTCCCCCATAAGATGAATAATTTTTTTTTGAATTTGGCTTCGAGTGAGCTACTTGCCTTGGTGCAGGAGCTTCCATTCTTTAACAACCCAATAAAGCTGGATCCTATGATGGTGAGTGACTTTGACCTGTGTGTCCATGATATAATGAATGATTCATGTTCCATGCAGTCAGGGTTGAGCTCTATTGGTGTCAATTGTTCTGCTATCTCCGAGGTGTCCAATAATGGTGGAAAATAATGCCGAAGGAGGTCCACATTGAATACTAGGTACAAGCCTAGGATTGGGGGAAGGTTGAGCTCAAAAGAATTGTCACCCACTTCCTTGGTGATGGTGTAGGGTCCATAATAGAGTGAAAAAAGATTCCTATGAGACCAAACTTTGTCTCCCACCTAAAACTGGTGTGGCAATCGATGTTGATCATGGTGCTTCTTGTGCTTGGCATTGGAATTTTGTAAAATATCATGAACTTGTTGGTGGATGTGCTGGATCCGTTCAATGACCTGGGTGGACGCAAGGGGTAGTGCAACATCCATGGGACCTAATGGTTTAAATACCAACCCCACCTGAAAGGGGATGTGGATGGGTGAGCTATGTATAGCTCTATTGTAGCTGTGTTGAACATAGGGAAGAATCTCATCCCAAGTGTGAGGGTGCTTGGAATTGTACATGTGCAATATGTGCACGATCATCCGGTTGATGACCTTGGTTTGGCCATCCATCTGGGGGTAGAAGGCAATGGATTTGGTGAGCTTGGTGTCCACAGTGACCAGAGGGTCGACCAAATGTGCTGAGGAAACAACTATCCCTATATGAGATAATGGTTTGTGGGATCCCAAAGTGTACCCACACTCGTTCAAATAAGAGCTTGGTAGTGGCCTTCACTATGATGCTCTTCTTGCAAGCGTTCATAATCGCCATCTTGGAAAAGAGATCAACAACCACATAAACATAGCCATTTCCTCGTTTGGTGGATGGAAGGAATGACATGTAGTCCATCGAGATGGATTCCCAGGGCCTGTCAGGAGTAGGTAGATGAGTGTACATGCCTTTTTTTTAATGGCCAGTTTGGAAATAGCGTAGATAGTGCAAGTCCAGATATACTTGATGACATATTGCTGAAGTTTTGGCTAGTAAAAATGTCATTGCAACACTGCCATTGTCTTTTCCACTCCAAAGTGTCCTTCCACCCGAATGTAGTGGGCTTCCTAGATTATCTTCGCTCACTCACTTGATGGAACACATAGATGGCCTAGATGGAACAACATCCCGACCTGAAGATGGAAATTGACGACAACTATGTTTGCGCCCAACATCTCATAGGTGTTGGCAAAGTCATAATCTGTCTCATAGAGGTGGGGCCCTCTGGATGTCTCGTGGCCACAAGAATCAAGCACTGTGGTGAGTGCCACAATTGAAGGTCGATAGAGGAAATCAATGACTCGATTGGTACTTCCTGTTTTCTACTTGATGTTGAGGTGGAACTACTGCAAATATGTGGACCACTTCTGATGGCGGTCATTCTGCAATTTTCCTTACATCTGCATGAACTACGGTGGATTGTGATCAGTGTGGATGACTGTCTCCTTCCTGAGAATGTAATTCCTCCACTGGTGGCAGGATTGCACAATGGAGTGTGGTGTTGTCGGCAGGACTAACTACTTGATGACCTATGATGAGATGAGGCTCTTCTGGATACCTATATCAATGATGAAGTGCAACAGAGTTCCTTTTACCCACATATGTGAATGAAATATGCGCTCACCTTCCTCTGGATCATCAGGCTCACTGGGATGGATCTTGGTGGTAGAAACTGTGGCATTGGGTTGCACATCAATGATTTGTCTCTCCTTTTCTAGTTCTGATTCAGGGTCATAACTCACATATGATTCAAAGGCTTTTACCTTAGCCACTACTGGCTTCTTTGAGTGGCAATCAACAGTGCTATGCTAGGGTCTCTTATGGAAGTCACACCACTTCGTGATATCTTTCTTTGTCTTCCCATTTTCCTTCTTTGATTGCGGCTTGGAATATTTGTCCCAAGGTTTCCCATATTTTCTTTGTCCTTTGTTCTATGGGTTGGGGATTCCCTTGCCCTACTTCTATTGTGAGGGGTTCCCAGTCCTAAACTACCTCAGCTTTTGTTTAAGCTTTTGCTCGCTTTTGACGACATATCGATAGGCTACACCCAAGGATGAGATGTACAAAAAATCCATTTTTGTCTGGATGTATCTATTCAGACCACCACGGTACTTGAGCACCAAATGTCTCTCATAATATTTGATACCCATATTGGTGTGCAAGGTATGGAAGACATTAGTGATTTTTGGCACTGTTTGGTCTCTTTCCTACCGCAGTGTGGTCCATCTTGTATACAAGTCATCATAACTTCAAACAGGGTAGTATTGTTCCTTAATAACATCCCTGAAGGAACTCCAAGTGGGTGAAACTGAAAATAATGTAGATCCCTCTATTTCCTTTTTCTCATAGAAATTCTCCCACCAGTCTTTGACATGGGGGATAGCCTTGAGGAGGGCTAATGTAATATTTTCTCTATCGAAGAAGTCATGGACAAAAAAATACTCTTCTAGAAGGTTTAACCATTTATCTACGACATTAACATATATTTTACCTTAAAATATAGAAATATAAAATTTGATCTGTACCTTGAAGGGGGTATCATTTTCGCTTGAGGTGGATGCATCGCTTGTCGACAGTCGTCAAAGGATTTGTGTAAATTTGTCCATCATCACGTTCCTCTGTCGCTCACGGGCTTCCTTGAGGAAAATTTTGAACGGATCTCCTATCCCATCATATTTATTTTCTCCCACCATGGACGGTTTCTTGGGCGTGTGAGAGCAGTTTTCCTCAAGAGAAACAAGCTCGAGATGCAACTCTCTATACCCTTACCGCGTCAATGACATGCATTAAAAAAAATGACAAGGAGCAGACCGCTCTGATACCAATGATCTAGATTTATGAGCAGAACAAAATGAAACCACAGATTTATAATATTAACACAGATACATAGTGAACAATAACAAATATACATTAAAACTTGGTTTCTATTAAATAAGAAATATGCTGAAAACTGTAAAATGCATACTGAAAACAAGGTTGCTAGAATGGTGGAAGCTTATCTTTGAGAAGAGATGTGACGGTTACGCTCATTTGCAAGAAGATAAGTACAATGAGGCTTTGAAGGAATTTTTACAATAAACATGAATTCCAAAACCCTAGACATCCAAAAACCTAACCCTAGGAGATGAAGCACCAAAAGTCCCGTGGGCCCCATTGGGGTAAGTTATTACATCAACTTCCCATGGTCGTAACTTTTGAATACGATAAACTTTTAGGCACATTATAGCTTGTTGGAAAGGTATTGACGAGGATATTCATTTAGGGGGCTCAATCAGAGCCTTTGGATATATTTGAGGTGCATGATCATGGAAAAGCATCATTTAGGTCCTCAAAATGGCCCCGAAAGTTCAGGAACTGAAAAACTACTAAAAATAGTAATTTGCCAAAAATTTGTTTTGAGCCAGTTGGACAAGGTGGGTGGCCACCGAGATCCTCTTAGATCACTTTTCATCCCCTATGGTTTCCAAGTGGAATATTATGTGGTGAAGGATGTGAATCATGTAAAGCAAGAGGGACATGTACATCTAGAGTACAAATTGATGACTAGGAGATTCAAGAAGCATGATCCCAAGGGTTTAGTTCTTAGGCATGCTGAGCTGGTATCCTTAAGTTGGAAAAATTCTCATGAGAAATGGAAAGATGATATTTTCGTTGAGAATTCCCAAGAATAGAAAAAGGTAGAAAAGAGTAAAGCTAACCGGAAAATAATTATTTTTTCCTCCCTATCTCTTGAGTAACAAATCAAAATGATCAATTCGGGAGCCTCTTCCAGTAAGTAAGATGAAAAAGAGAAAAAGAGAAAAAGGAAGAGGAAGAGAGACTCAAGAAAAATAAAGAGAAACAATCCCTACAAGAAGAGAAAGAAATAATTTTGAAATAACAGACAAAAGAAAGGAGACTGTAGGAAGAACATAGGAAAAAAGATGAGGAGGATGCAACTCAGAAAGTGCTTACAGAACAAAGAAAGAATGTAGATAAAGTACAAAGGAAGAAATATTACATAGAGAAGAGGAAAAGGGACCAAGAGGAAAAGGCTTGTATAGAAAAAGAGAAATTAAGGAAAAATCAAGAGTAATAACAAGATGATGAGCTGATAAGGACTCAAGAAGACGATGAGAAACAGAGGAAGAAAGAGGAGCTAGATTGGATAGAGAAAGAAAAATTTGAACAAGAACCTCAAGGAAAATCATGAAAATTACTCCATTTTTTGAAGCCTATTAAGGTGATTGATTTTAAAAAGATTGAGAAACAGATGGTTAAAACTATTGTACTTGTCATGAATGAAAGTGTGAATAAAGATGAGCCCCAAACAAAACCAGTAGGTAAAAAGAAAGTGGAAATAGGAATTGACAACCGTGAGAAGGATACTCACTCAAACAAAGAAGACACGTCATAAACCAACAATGAACAATATCAAGGTTCACTTGCTGGAAAGGACTTAGAGGCACCCTTGCCTATTGACCAAGAAGACATCATAGGTGTCCACGATACCCAGTTTGGTAAAGATGGCAAGCAGGACCACAATGAAAATGATGGTAATAATATAGGTGGAGGAGGTGTAGCTAAAAATTAGGAAAACAAAGAAGATATCAACACTACACTTGAGTGGACTCATAAAAAGGATAAATATATTGATAATCCAGATGAGAGCTTGCTAGGTGGCCCATCAACTAAATAGGAGAAGAAAGGAGGAGAGGCTCAAGATAAACCCCAAGAGAATTCCACAGAGGAAGGCAAAACTAGTGAACAAGATACAAATGAGGATAAGGACTCTCCATGCAAAGAGAAAACTATGGATCCTATCTTTGAACACTTATATACCCTTGGGAGTGTGAGAAACATCTTGTCTCAAGGTGATCATCCCATCCCTCAACCAGTGGAAGAGGTGGTTGATCTAGACTTTTTTTCCTATGATAGAAAGAGGAGATCCATCGTTAAGAGAACTCAAAGGAAGAGAAATATTACACTGGACAACAATGTACCATGTACCTATGAGGAGGTAATCATAGACACCAAGAAGGAAAATATGAGCCAAATCTATTCAATAGGTCTGGCTATCTCCCATGGTTCACTATACAAAGCACTAATAGACGAAAGATAACTAGAGTAGTTCGGGAAAGAGGTAGCCTCCCTCAATCATCAAGTACGATATTATCAAGAAGCTGGAGGGGTTGTAAACTTGAAGAAATACCTACTAGAGGAGCATGATAAGTGCCTCAAGGTCCAGAATGATTTGGTTATGAAAGAAATTTCCCTTGAAGCGGAATCCTTGCTTCTTGGGATTATATACAAATAAGTTGTTTGGTGGGTTGAAAAGGGTGCCAGAACATTCGACAAAGTTGAGTTCTTTAAAAATGTGAAAAAGAAGAAGGGTGTCGAGGACCACAACATATAACTCTTGTCAGATGAGTGATTGATGCATTTGGATACAAAGCATTGGGTGAAAATCATGGAAGAGCTGAGGGAGAAAGTTGAATAAGAATGAGAGCATTGCAATTGGGTGTGGGAAAAAGTGAATTAGATGATGGTTGATGTCTGATTGCTAAATTTTGGCTCTCCTATAGATTTTCATCGGATAGACAAGGTATTGTCATATTTACAAAGGGGATCCAATGAGTACAAGGATGAGGTTAATAAGTTAATTGTTGTGGAAAGAGGACATGTACAGAGGTATTTCTTCAATTAGATTAATATCATCTATCGGATGGAGAAATTAACTGGTAAAATGCATAAGTATACTGGACAATTCCGGGACAACAAGCATGCATTGAGCATGTTGATGGACCAACACTAATTTCCATACGGGGATAGTTCTGTCAAGCTTTTCTCTTAGTGGGAAAAATATATGGATGAGCACACAATTCCCAGGACTCCCATATCTCTCAAGACATCTTGAATCAATTTACTGTTGATTTATTTCTAGCTACCAAAATCACTATTTTTAGTTTGAAAATTTTGTATAAATTAGAGGGTTTTCCCCATAGTTAAGGAACTTTGACAAAATAATTTTTTTGGATCATTGTATTGTAGAAATACTTTCTACAATTAATAGAGAAGATCCTCTTGATCCCAAAAATTGGATTGAACCATTGTGTGTTTGGCGATCAAAGGGTGGATTGCTCTATGGTCAATTTTCGTGTTATTGATGTCTAATAATATTTTCATTTTTATCGAATTATCTTGTTAATCGTGGATGCTACCCTTATCAGTTTGACATATTATTTAAATTTGTACATCAATAAGTTCTTGGATTCAATTTGATGATCAATGTTTCTAGAATTATTTCATGATATCTTACAAGTCTACAACTGAACAATTACATGCATGTTATATAGTTTCTTATTAGATATTTATGGGAATTACCTCTGAAAGGTTAACAAATCAGTTGATCTGTTTATTTGTTATTTATATTTCTTTCAAAAGGTTAGATTTAAGAGAAATTTCCTATTTACATTCTTTACATATTTTCTTGTAACTAATTGATTATCAAATTTGTTTCTTTTAAGCCACATGTGATAGTTGTTGTGCCTTACTTGATAGGTTATCCCCTCGAGTAGTCCTTTGTATTTTTTATTAATTTGTTTTTAAGCATTCAGAAAAACAATCCCCCAAAAATAGAAAGGGAACAAAAGAGATAAATTTGACAACTCTTAAATGTAAATGTGTTGAACCTGCAAATAATAGATCTAACTAGAAAATACCACACACATTTGTAGAGAGAAATTGAGAAAGAGTAAGAAAGAGAGAAAGAATGTAAGAATTCTAATTAACCGTAATGGATAATGAATAATTTACACATGATATACTCTATATAACTTAACTGATGCGCATTGGAGGTGAAGCCAATGTGCCATAGTGGTGTTATATAGTGATTGGGACACACACTAGAAGTTACGGGAGTGAACTGCCGCCTAGTCTAGTCTCTTGGGCAGTTATGAGAGTGAACTGCCACCTAGTTGAGTTAACTAGTCTACCAGTCTTCAATTAACTAACTAAAATAGAGTGAAGTGAGGAGGAGATCAGGGAATCATGGGTAATGCACTATTCTGGTGATGATCCCAAGGACAATGTGCATTATTTGGTGACGATCCCAATGTTGCATGGTGACAAAATCAATGCAACATTTAGACTCCACTTAACTAGTCAAACTGAAGTGAAAACTAAAGAGAATATTCTCCTACAGGAATATTCTCCCTAAAATTTAGAAGACTGGATAAAGACTAATAAACATAGGAAATACCTTAGGAAAAATAAACCTTAGGTGTGTGTGAAGTAACTCCAACACCCCCCCAGAACATCACTATGGTGAAAATAAAGAATGGGTCCCGACAACAAGGCCATGTTAGGTACCCAAATACAAAGATACACTAAAATAAAGTGAGGAAAGAGGGGAAAACTCATGGGAACCCCCCCCCCCTAAAGGTACAATGTATGTAAAAAGAAGAATTGACAGTTGCTAGGAAACTGTGTCCTTCACTCCAAGATGACTTTGTAGAGAATGGAACTTCCGCTCAGTGAAGGTCTTGGTGAAGATGCCTGTCATTTGTTTTGCTAAAGGAAGTAACTATAGGTCGATGATATCCTCATGTACTAAGTCCTAGATGTAGTGCATGTGGATCTTGATGTTCTTTGTTTGCTTCCTATGAAATGGATCTCTGGAGAACTTCAGAGTGCTCTGGTTGTCACACTAGATGGCAATTGACCGATGAAACTGAATGCCCAACTTAGTGAGAATTTTTTTTAGCCACATAGCCTGAATGGTTATGTTAACTACCCCTCTGTACTCTTCCTCGGCTGAATATAGAGTAATAACAACCTGCTTCTTTCTCGACCAATATATAGGCCCGAAACCATGACTGAGTGAGTAACCAGATGTGGACTTGCGATCCGTTCTATCACCAGCCCAGTCAAAATCAGTGAACCCAATTAAATTTAATGTAGAGTCTGTTGCATAATGAATCCAAAAGGTGATGGTTCCCTATATGCATCGAAGGATATGCTTTGGAACCTTCCAATGTAGCTCATGCGACTCCTGCATGAACCTGGAAACTGCACGAACTGCATAGGAGAGGTCTGGTATGGAGTGTGTGAGATACAACAAGATCCCCACTAGTTGTCTGTACAGTGTGATGTCAACCAGTGGAGTGTCCCCTCCATCCTCAAGTTTGACTCTTGATAGGAAAGGAGTCAGAGTAGACTTGCAGTTTGTCATGTGAAATCTCTCAAGGAGATCTCTTACATACTTGGCCTGAGATAGTTTGATGCCTGATGCATCCTAACTGATCTCGAGTCCAAGGAAGAAGTGTAGCAGACCCATGTCCGTCATCAAGAACATGTCATGTATACTCCTCTTGACTGCAACAATCCTTGAAGTTGAGAAACCGGTGATAAAAAAATCATCAACATATAGAAATAAGAGTAAAAGTGAATCAACCGTCTTAAGCATGTAGACATTCGGGTCTGATTTACAACGTACAAAGTTCTATGACAACAGGTAGGAGTCCACATTGGCATACCAGTCCCTCGGAGCCTGCTTGAGGCCATAAATAGATTTCTTCAGTTGACAGACCAAAGATGAATCCGACATAAATCCTTGGGGCTGCTCCATATATATCTCCTCAGAGAGATCACCATGAAGAAATGCATTCTTCACGTCCATCTGATGGACTTCCCATCCCTTGGATGCCGCAATGGTAAGTGATAAACATATGGAATCCATATTCGCTACCAGAGCGAAGGTCTCATCATAGTCAATGCCATCCTGGCTTTGTATATACTAATCTGTTCATCCACTACACTCTTGGTCCTGTAGACCCATCTGCACCTGACAAGTTTCATTCCAGAAGGAAGGGGAACTAGATCCCAAGTCTGGTTCTTGAGGAGGGAGCTGTACTCCTCCTACATGGCGGATTCCCAAAAGGGATTTCCATCAGCCTCGCCATAATACTGTGGATATGAACATTGAACCAAGAAAAGATGCCTGGAGGGAAATGGTTCAGTGGTAGTGAGTGAAATAAGAGGCTCCTCGAAATCAGATCGAGTCCTCCTAGTATCAGTTGGATCACCAACATGATCCCCTGCATCTTGAAGAGTAGTCTGGGCCCACTTAGGCCTCTTCTCTGGCTCTGCATCTGAATCTGGATGCACTAACTCTGCATCTGACTAGACTGACTATGTATCTAGATCATCTGAATCCTCTAAATCAAAACTCTCATTTGAAGAAGATTCGACATGTGCATGCTCATCATCTCGGATAGGTGAAAGAATGGAGGTGTCTTCATGCAGCTACTGAGGTACATGCGAGACACTTTCCTCGAATTGGATACTTTTCTCAATGATGAGCCGGTCCGAGGAAAGATAAATAAGTCTGTATCCCTTCACACCGTTGGGGTATCCAACAAAGATACACTCAGTACTTTGTGGATCAAGTTCCTTCCTATTTTTAGAGGGAATCCGAGCCCATGCATGTGAACCGAAAATACTAAAGTGGGTCACTTTCGGTTTGAGGCCTCTCCAAGCCTCATAGGGGGTCTTATCCTTGACATTTCTATGGGGAGATCTATTTTGGATCTAGGTTGCACAATTAAGTGCTTTGACCCATAATCTGTATGGAAGTGACTTTGCATGCAACATGCAAGATGCCATCTCTTTCAGAGATCTGTTTTTCTGCTCAGCAACTCCATTTTGCTGCAGAGTATAGGGAACTCTGTGCTGCAATTGAATCCCTGCCTCACGACAAAGATTCTAGATCTCATGATTGACATACTCTCCCCCATTATCAGTTCAGAGGACCTTGATTTTCTTTATTGACTGTGTCTCAACCAGGGCTTTGAAATCTTTGAGGTGTCGAAAGACCTCTGATTTTTGCCTGAGAAAGTAAATCCATGTGAAACATGAGAAATCATCAAAAAAGTAAGAACAAACCTCACTTTGCTGATTTATGGATGCATAAAAGGTCCCATGAGGTCACTATGGATCAGATCTAAAGTAGAGGAAGCTCTTTAAGTCTTTCCTTTGTCAAATTTCTCTTTAGGGTGTTTTCCAAGAACACATCCCTCACATATTCCTTTGGAGAAATGGATGTCTGGTAGACCATAAACCAATATTTGTTTGCTAAGTTGTGCATATATCTGAAATTCAAAATCCTAAACATTTCATGCCATATCCTACTGCTTTCATCATCATGGGTAAGCAATAAAGTATAATCTGGTTCAATAAATTCAGAAAATGTATACAATCTAGATTGATGATTTACCTCACCGGTAGCAACCTTTGAATTGGTTTGCATGTCATAGATGTCCACTGCATTAGGTGTGAATATGATTTTCTTTTCGGTGTTAGAATTCCTCATCTGATACATGGAGAGAAGATTGACGTAAAGTTTGGGAATGTGCAACACATTCTCGAAGCTTCCGTTAGTGAGCTCAATCCTTCCTTTGCCGGTGACCTCAACTCGAGAGTTGTCCCCCATCAGAATAGGAGGACCTTTGCATGCATCCAATGAATAATAGACTGCTTTTTTGGCAGCCATGTGATGTGATTCTCTTGAATCTATGATCCAAGCATCGAGAGAGGAGTTTATGGAAATCAAGGCATGGCTAGAATTTCCTTTCTTGGGATTCTGATCTTCTGGCTTCTTCTTCTTGGCACCCTTGGGGATGCGATCTCCAAGGTTGTTTTGCTAAAGTATTTGAGTCATTAGATCTATTTTTTTCAGCATGCATGCGGATTCTGGATGGAATCCTTTATGGCAGTATGTGCATTTCTCCCCTTTTATTCCCTTTCCACCTTTGGATCCAGACGCATTAGTGAAGGGTTTTGAGTATCCTTCCTTCTTTGAATTTGCATGAGATTTCATTTTGTATTTATATTTAGATTTCTGTATCAATGGATTCCATCTTGCACAATAAGTGCATGCACCTTTGGGCCTTTGATTTTTCTCATGTTGATGAGCTTGGTTTTCTCTTGTGTTAGGGATTCAATAAATTCCTCAAGAGAAGGAATCTTCCAAGTGGCTCCAGAAGAAAATTTGACTGAATGAAATGTGGATAAAACACAGATAATTTAGGACCAAGTTTGGAGAGAATGGTGAGAACCATTGTTTTCTCTTCCTTAGATTTATCAACCCCGCAAGCTTTGAGTTGCGACAATAAATCCTTGTACTTTGTAAAGAAATCTTGGAGATTGTCGAAGAATTTTGGATCCAATGTGAGAAATTCCACCTCGAGCATGTGTCCCCTGATCTCATCCTATTTTCCAAATATCCCTTCCATGGTGGTCCAGGCTTCATTGGGGGTTTTACAGGAAGATATGTGAAAAAGGAGATAGGGAGAAATGAGATTGCAAATTGTTCCGAATGATTCATCCATTCGATTTCGATACTTGGATTTTTCTATGGCTGATGTCAGTTCTATCTCTGTATTCATGGTTAACTTGGACAATCCTATACTTCAAATATGCATGACCATATTCTCCTTCCATGCAAAGAAGTTGTAAGGTGTAAGAATGAATTCTTTTGGGAATTCCATTTTTCCACTGTCTTCAATCTTTGGTACCTGCAAAAATAATTTAGTGTAGCTTTTTCTTAGAAGTACGTAGGCTCTGATACCAGGTGTTATCACTAAAATTTCGTCTGCACATGGTTACAAGAACTTAACATCGTCAAATAGTGATGAAGTCATCCATGGACCTAAATTAACACCAAAGCATTCATAAAAGGGTCAAAAACTATACAAAGTAGTGAAAAATTGAAGGGTGCTATGAAGACATTGGGCATGCGTGAACATGCGCGGAACAGGAACGCAGAAATCATGCACATGCACACGATGCACGACTGTTATCACAAAAATCCGTGCACCTACTAAACGACACATTTATGAGAGTGGTCGGCCTCCCACCCACTTATGGTTCAACTCCCAAGCCGATTTGACCCTCAAATATGGACTGGATTCGACTGGATGGCTGGTCAAAGACCTAGAAATGCCCTAATTAGCCTCTTTTCACACTATAAACTGGTTGAACAATAGCTTGAAGGAATGCTATAAAAAGGCCATGGATACACTTCATTTTTTAAGGAATTCAAAGAAAAGTTATGCTGCCATTATTCTCTTGAGGACTCCATCCTTGCCAAGAGTATATTTGCACCATTGCATTGGGCAATCCATCTCACCCCTTGAGTGGATTTGCAAAGAGTTCTTTCATCATTTCCATTTTTCTTTGTTGTAACAAGAGCTTTCTAGTGGGGGTCCAAGAGCCCTCCCTTGGAGGAAGAAGGGACTCATAGTCCCCTTTCTTCTTGGTGTATTGTTTCACTAATAGATCAACCTCATCATTGGTGACATGGGTCTTATGGTTCTTTTTGTTTCTATGTCCCTATGCTCATGAATTTAGTTGTTATTGCATTTCTTAGTTTAATTCTTAATTGTTGTTTTTTATTTCTTTTCCTAACTCTTTTCCTTGCAGTTGTCCTTCTCAGCAAACCCATATGAGCTTGCAAGCACCTCTATTTTGCTCACTAAGGTGATGGAAGAGGCGCAACAGATTGGCGACTCCACTGGGGAAAGGTATCAATTTCCTACCCCATTTGGGTTTTTCTTGCKCTTCTTTTAGTTTGTTTAACTTGCAGGTACACTAACTGGCCTAAGCCGACCTGCCACTCAGCCAATTCCAAGTTGAATTGAGAGAAATCCATTCAGATTTTTCATTCTCGGCCGTGTGTCATATATGCGCAGGTTTTTAGGCCCACAGATGTGCATTGTGCGCACATGCGCCTAAATTACAACTCTGTTCTGCGCACATGCACTGGTTGACTTTTCTCTGTTCGCGCACATGCGCTCTATGCGCCTCTGTCTCCATTGAGACCCGCACATCTGTGCTAAAATTCACATTGTAAAGTTGTTGAGATGTGGGGAAGGCCATTTGCCTTCTTAAAAATGATTTCAAGCATGTTTTAAAGTTGCACCACACTTAGTCCCCTCATCATATAAAAGGGTTAGTCAAAAAAACATAGGCACTTAGGAGGATAAAATCAATTTTCCTTCTTTGCTTTCATTTTTTGCCACATGGATGGCTTGTTTTGACTCACAAGATAAGTTGGAAATCATTGTTAATCACATTTAACTTGCATTGGGACTAGAAGTTGAATAACAATCGCTTAGTATGCTCTTCTCTCGCGCCTCCAAGCGATCTTGAGAATCAGAAAAAGATTGTGAAACGATTTCATCTCCCTTAAGAACATTAAAACCTTTAGGAGAGGACAACAACGCTTCTTGGGACTCCTCGTAGTTTACTTTTTCAAACACGTCTTAATATTGTAACGGGCCCATACATGCCCACATGCTACAAAGATAGGATAGTGTTTGAATTTTTCTTTCTTAGATCAAATCACTAGGGAAGTTTAAAGGTTTTGTAACGGGCCCATACATGCCCACATGATCAATCTAGGATAGTTTCAAAGCTTTTCTTAGATTACATCACAATAGGGAGTTAAAGGGATAGTAACAGAGCCACATGTCCACATGCTATCCTCCTAGGGACTTTTGAATTACGCAAGGTTGTACCAAAGGCACTTAGTTAATTAGGTAATCAAACACTTGTAAGGACCAAGCGAAGTCCACATGCAACAAGGTGACATCTAATTCGCTAAAAATTGACACACTTTCACTCACACACAAAAATCACTTATCACTCACATAGCTTCTTCTTGAAACGTGGAGGTCAAAGTAAGTTTCCTCCAAAGGGATTCCGAAAATACCCCACCCTTTTCTTGACGAAACTATCCACTCCCATTTTAAATCAACGAGGTTGGCTTGCACCCCCAACCTCCCAAAACAACTACATATAAAATATTTCTAAAAAATCACTAAGTTTTCCTCCACAAGAGGTGCCAAAAGAAATTTTTTAGTCTAGGTAGGATTTCGGGGATAGGCATCCAAATAACTCCCCGTTATCTGGTTCTCACATTGTCAAAACCATAGAAGTTGTCAAATAGGGAACTAAAAATCCTCCAAGTCAAGTGTTCCTAATACCATAAGGTAGGGAGATACACGTGAAGGGTTGAAGGCTGAGGTCCGGTTTCTCTGTGTGTCCCCCCTTGAGGCACCCACCTCTTGGACGGGATCCAGCCTGTGACCCATTTCTTAGGCCGAAAATCTAAATGCCGCACTTTGACCAAGGTACCTAGTGACCAAATTTTAGGACATCTACCCAGGTGGCAATTGTGGGATACAATTGCACCTTGATTGGATTTTGTGTGGCTATTTGGAAATATCGCCAGCTCTTTCGGGATATGCCCCCTTTACCCCTCATTATAACCAATTATTTCATCCTTCACTAGTTTCTCTTCCAGTGACTTCAGACCCCACTATTGAGTACTATTGGAAGGTCTAGTGCTATTTGAGAGGAAGGACGTTACGTCTTCTAGGACACGAGCATTTATTTTCTTTTTGATCCCCCACGTGGATAAAACCCACTTACCCACATATATTCTTCTTTTTCAAAAAACATTTTATGTATGATGCATCTCTGATTACAGTTTGATTTGAATATATATATTGTGTAAACATTCAACGCAAAGGCTCTTGTTTCTATATTACTCTCACCACTCTTTGCACACATTCACGCAGCTATTCGGACATCATAGGGGACCCACAACACCCCTGTTGTTCACGACGCTTGCTAAACCACCCTCCTATCTTAGGGGGAGTGTCTGGTCTTGCCCACTCATCGACACCTCCTTCACACACTCCTATGAGTGCTACTATTTTAAGATCATCTTTTCTTGGTTCTACATTACTTGGGTCCACTTCCCAAGGTCATCCATTCACCCGCTCTCCTTTACACGGAAGCGGGGGACCAACTTCCTTTCAAGGAGGAAGCACCAACCCACCTAGCCCCCCTCAAGGGTCAGGTTCACAACACACTCACACCATGGCCGGAGCTAATCCTCCCCCCCCACTGCAGATGCCATATTTGGCCTCTCTCAACATACCGGATCTCAACAAACTCACGAATGATCCTATATTGCATGATCCCACATGGCCTGCAATGCCCACCAAAGTACCTTCAAACATACCAAAGTTTGAAGGAAAGGCAGGCGATGACCTTGCCAACCATGTCATGACCTTTCACCTATGGTGCTCTTCCAATAGTATTATGGATGATTCCATCAGACTGCGATTATTTCAATGCACACTCACTGGCCCATCGGCCAAATGGTATGTAGAAGAAAAATCAGGGTCCCACGCAACTTTTGAGTCCTTGGCCAAAGCATTCTTGACCTTCTTCCAATTACCAATCCACCACGACAATGGTCTAGAACTAATTTCTAATTTAAAACAAACCTCAGCCACACATATCGCTAACCACACTCATGAATGGCGTAGGCGTCGTAGTTTGTGCAAAGCAAAAACCACCAAGCAACAGTGTCTCGACTAGTTTCTTAGATCACTTGTCTCTCTCCTCGGTAAGGATGTAGCTTCCACCTTCCCTCAATCTAAAGAGGAAGCCATAAGTAAGGCCCAACAGTATGACTTCATCTATGCACAGTCAGGGTACTTATACACTGTACTTCCTGATCTTCCAAAACCTGTGCCATTTGGCCAAGATAAACCTGGGATGTCTCACTCAGCAGACGGACTGATTGGTACCACCACTCACCACAGTCCACAACCCCAACCCCCACTGATGTATGGCAAACCTCAATACCTTCCGGCATACAGGGGCACTCTGTATTACCCCCCACCCCCTTACCAACATTCATACCCTGTTGCTATACCTCCACCCATCAGTGGACCACCGCCGGCACCCCCCATACATCCACCTATTCAAACAAACTCTGGCACCCCCTCTACCTCAGCTTATAGTACTAGAGAAGACACTACACCTTCCTATGTACCTTATGGATCGTTACCACCACAGAATCCATACTTCCCATTTCCTGGTCCCCCACAACCCATGGCTCCCCCACATCCTCATGCGGGGGTGAATTTTGTTCAACCCTATGCCATTTCGCAATACCAAAATTTTTAAGAGCTGAATACGGCCAATCGAACCCATCCGTCGAACAATGCCAAAAAGAAAGGATAGAATAGGAATAACAACAACCCAGGTCAAGGCGGGAATCAACCCCAACAACACCAATCCACTGGGGGCAACCAAAACCAGGGGCATCAAAACCCCCAGGGGGGCAATAATAATAAACGCCAAGGGAGAAATAACAATAATGTTAAAACCAACTTCCCTTGTTCCCTTTGTGGTGAGTTCAGCCATTACACTCATCATTTCCCCCAAATCACTGATTTCAAATGGTTGAAAGACTCTGGTAGTCTTTCCCATCCTCCAGCACCACCTGCCCCTCAGCAGGCACCAGAAAAATATGTGCAACAACCCCCTCTTGCCATGCTGCAAAATCCTATTCCACATCAAGGTGTGATAAACACCCAATAGGACACACAACATCCCCCACCTTAGGTGGGACAATGCCTCAACCCCAACAATCCAGCAGATCGCACAATTCTCCTCACTAGTGAGGAAGCAATCCTTCTGCAAACACGTAATCGTCAGTATCATGCACCCGCTGAGTCTCCTCCCATCCCTCTGGAGACAAACCCTACATCGACGGGACCCTCATTGGTGATTCCTAGCCCTACCTCCGAGCCACCTCTTCGCATCCCTCGCATCCCATTGCGCAAGAATGTCCACAACCCACAGGCTAGGGAAGCTCATAACTATAGTTTGGTAGATGACTTCACACAATCCCCGACTGCCATGTCAGTTTTGGAGGTCCTCCAGACTTGTCCTACTCAACAGAAATCATTACTTTCCGCCTTGGGGGTAGTCGACCCCGTAGATACCCGACTCATTACCTTTGATCTTGACAGCGGAGAACCTCGTCTTCCCGCCTTGATCACTTTTCAAATACCAGTAAAAATACAGAACATCATAGTTCATCGGTGTATCATCGATGAAGGTACATCTACATGCAATATGTCCAAAATGGTATGGAAGAAGCTTGGTTCCCCCGAACTCATTCCCTTTTCCATCACCTTATAAGCTTATGACAGATGACCATCCTCTCCTAAAGGGCTCTTCCAAAATGTCCCCGTCGAACTCGGGAGCAAGACTATTCTCATCGATATCAAAGTTATCGACGCCCCTCTCGATTATAATATCCTGTTCGGTCGTAGCTACATGTACGCTATGAAGGCAGTGGCATCTTCCATCTTTTGGACAATGATTTTCCCTCACAATGGGAAGATCGTTACTATTGACCAAGTCTCACATTATGAGCCTAATCCATCTGCCAACATCGATAACATTCTTCCTCTCATCCACACAAGCCATGACGCATACCCACTCGTCGAGATGGGTCCTAGAATTTTCAAAGATCCATCATTGTTAGGAACTTACCATGGAGCACCACCACTCCTTCATCCTTCCAATCAAGTATGCGTCATATCATCTAACATAACTCACATAGAGGATATCCTTCCTCCTATAGAGGCTTCTATCATATCTGACATCCCACTTGTCACAGAACCCCCCCCTCAAGAACCTCCTAGACACTCGTCGGCCCTACCAGTCCACAATTCCACCTCTCCCCAAGGATATATCCTAGTTTGGGAGACAGTTCCCCAAGCCATCACCCAAATTCCCTTCTTTTACCCGCCACCAGGCATCGAAGCTTTTCAGGTAGTCGTAACGCTCACCCTACCTAATATGGTGTTAGCAATCCTAGTTTGGTTTTTACAACCACCAGAGATGGTCCCTCGACCATCCCTCCCCCCCCAAAAATAAGGAATCCCCATGACAATTCCCATACTTACTCCCACCACACCCCCACTCACTAACCCCCCTGCCACAGCTGGGGGCAGGAGAAAGAAGAAGGAGCCCACAGCTCCACTTCCTCCACGCATCCCACCACCTTGCGCACTATGTGAGAAAGAGGGACACCCAACCAACAACTGCCCATCTCTACCAAAGTTATGGAATTTGATTCCACTCAATCACACTCCCCTAACACTCGCCACTACAGCCAGTCCTGCCACTACCACCCCCCCTTCCAGTAGTAAAGGGTTGCAGACCAAATTCGCTTTTGCTATATGTTCAGAATATTGGCCATTATACCCACCATTGCCCAACATTTCCACGCTTTCGGTAGACATTAGCCGCAGTACGCCAGAACTTCCAGAGAAACTCCAACCCTACTACGTCCTCCTCAACAAATATCACTGACATCCGTTATGTCACCACTTCAGTCAATGAACGTATGAGACGCCCTTGCTCTCTCTATGACTCTTTAGCTCATTTTACATACCAATGTCCTATGATCCTTAAATACAGGCAACATCAATTGACCCTGCTTCATCGACCCGCAGAGTCGATAATTGAAATTACTTCGTCACTTGAAGATCTTCATGTCATTTCTCCTGAACCTGAGGCCCTTCCAATGCCTCCCTGGTTCTTAAACGACTTATCTAAGGATTCACCCCCCAATCCCCCCAACTCTCCTGAACATTCCCCAATGGACATTTTACACCCAACTACCACGGGTACCCCTCAATACTTTAATATATGGTTTATGACGAGTGAACCCTCACCATCTCCTAACATTGTTCCCCCTGCTTCTTCCTCACCAGGGGGAAACCACATGACCATTGTCACTGATATCACTCCTCATGACCCCTTGTATTCTCGTCAATTCCAATGCGACGAAGAAATACTCGAAGAGTTAAACCACCTAGACTCTCCCTGGGATGCGCTACACCACCACGCACTCTTCTTTCCACAGGAAGCCTCCGCGCCTCCTAACCAACACCCCGTTTACACGGTCGAAACCAAGGATTTTATCCCATTAGGGCCTATCGACTGGTTCAAAAACCCCATTCCTGCCCCTGATGATTTTGAAGAAGGCAACATGGCCAACATTTAAAAATCGACATTTCCATCACCAATGGCATCGTCGAAGAAATCGCCATTGGAGCTGCTTGCACTCCTCAGGAAATCACCACATATAAAGCCCTCTTCCAAGAATATCGAGATATTTTTGCCTGGTCCTACACGAAAATGCCTGGCCTCGATCCCTCTATTGTCGAACATCGCATCGACACCTGGCCCGACATTACACCAGTTCGCCAAAAACAACGACCGCTACATCCATCCAAATCCGTGGCTATCAAAGCCGAAATTGACAAATTACGCACTGCCGGGTTCATTTACCCCATTGCCTATACCTCATGGGTTTCCAACCCTGTACCCGTTAACAAAAAATAGGGCACTATTCGTGTTTGCACAGACTTTCGTGATCTCAATCACGCATGTCCCAAAGACAATTTCCCAACACCTTTCATCGATCAAATTATCGACGACTACGCCACCAGCTAGCCACCGCTGATCTGCTGCGTCGCCAGTGAACCATACACTCTCACAATCATCGCTACTATGCAGCGATGTGATAGGGCATCCATCGCCCTGATGCTCACAACATTGCCGGACATATAGTTCGGCCTCGAACAATATCTCCGGCCCACCTTCGCGAGTGGTGTATCCTTAGGAACCACCGGCTTTGCCGGTAGGGGCGTTCCCTGAAATGGGAGCCTAGTCAAAAAATACACGTCCTCCACTGCAGTGAAGGGAATCTGCTCTCCCCGCACTATGAAGCAGTGCAGGTTTGAACTCCACATCCAGATAAGAAACTGCAGGAGATACTCCTGCGCCCGTATCAAGGGGCACTCAAAGAACTTCAACAACCCACAGGCTGCCAAAGTCGCACGTACGCCTGGCTCCTCAATAGCCACGGCGTCTCACAGCTGGTACCAATCCCGCTCTCACCAACCAATAGACATCGTGCACACATCTTACCTGCACAACATAAAACCGTCCTAAGTCAGCCACATGGACAATAAAAAACATCCAAAAAATACACGTTTTACACCCGTCAACCTTGCCTTCACGGCGCAGTTGTTTAACCCACATGCGCGCTTGTACACCCCACAGGCGCGCACATGTGCATGCATGTTCACTACACAGGCACGCACACGTGCGCACTTGTTCATTACACAGGCGCGCTCTCAGGCACGCCTATTCACTCTACAGGCGTGCACATATGCGTGCCTGTTCAACCGATAGGCGCGCACATATGCATGCTTGTTCAACCCCCAGACACGCACATCGTGCACGCCATTTATCCCATTACCTGCGCTCCCATGCGCATCTATCCGGTGGACAGGCACGCATGTGTGCGTGTCTATTACCGGATCACCCACGCATGTGGGGCCCATACCCCCTAAAACACCCTTGTATGGCCCTCCGTATAGCCCCTGTCCAAAAAATGAAACCCTAATTCTATGCAGGATGATCCGTCCACTAACCTGACACTCACGGGTCCTCAATCGGATGCCTCGTCCTCCACGAATCTCACAATCTCCTCTGAATGCTTCTTGTCCAATCACTATAGCAGTAAGTACAAATGAGGTGGCAATGTGGGCCCTACAGCTATATATATGCCTTTTTGCCAAACTTCCACTCACAATTCCGGGAGCCCACGGTGTCCATTTCTCGATCCGTCTTTGGCCACGGGATCAACATCCCGTCATCTGCATCACAACAGTCCCTGGGCCTCTTTTCATCCTGAGCCCACAGGGCACCATTTTTCATACCCTGATCAGGTACGCATGCACATATTCACACTTATCAAATACATGCTCATATCTTCGATTCTCTTCAGATATTGTTCACGTCGGGTATTTGGTTTTCATTTGTGCAAGTACATGGTCATCATACATCGACACAACCTCTTCAGGTATATACTCAGCACTAGCATGTAGTTATTCCCTCTGAATCTCACTTACATTTCCAGTCACACCCTCTGCCATTTGCCTCTAGGATCCCCATGTATGGCTCTGCAGTACCCACACCTCCATTTGCATCTTCGGTACTGTCACCCAGTAGTACTCTTACCCACATGAGTTGTCCCATTCATAGCCCCCTTTGGCACTTCTAACACTCATGGTGTTTTTCAAAACCCTTTAGGGATGGGAGTCTCGATAGTCTTACATCATGTCGCGAATCAACCACATACTCCTTCTCTTCATTTTTCTAGCCTTCCCAATAGACTCCCAAATTATCTCTCCATGGTTCTATGGTCGGGCTGCACCTCCGCAGTAGCATGAACCCTCCATTTTCATCCACAATCCGTTCACCCATCTGCAAATCTCCCTTCATTTCACCTACCTCATACAGAAACCCACCCATTGGGCCCCCACCCTTCATCAGTTCTCCGAGAAAATTATGCCCTACACGGGCCAACCATATCACACTGGGGCACCCGTTTCTGTATTTGTACACTTCTCCCCAATTATTCGTTATTTATTGTACAATCGCCTTTATTTCCAGTCATTACATTACCTTTTTGTCGTCCCCTTTGGCGACTTGCTTCCCTTTTTTGGCCAACTGCAACCCATGTCACCCTTGGTTGGAGCACTACTTATCATCCACCCTTGCCGACATCGTCCATATCTTAAGAGTATCCCACAGGCCACTTACCTCTGCCCTCTAAATTTGTTCACCTTGTCCCGCCTCTGGCACAACTTATCCCCGGTCTTGTTGTCCCCCTGACACTTGACCTCGTTGAATGGTTGTGGCCACTTTGTATCTCACATATCCTCCAACCAAGGGTAGTCTTGTGTCTTCCTACATCTTGACTTCATCCATGTACCTCCTCCACTTCCTAACTTCACCTGGTAGATTTCACGAAGCCATCTACTTCTAAGAGTCACGTCCCCCTTTGTTTGTCGACATCAGCACAATTTTCCAGAAGGGCGATAGTATCTTGATTCTCATTACCCACCCAATGAGAGATCTCGGACAGCACAGGAAGAAACACGATTTCTCCCTGCTGTTGTTGACCCCCATAACACTCGAAGCCAACACTTTCTCATGTTACAGTGGGTCTTACTTTGCGACTATTGCAGTTAGTTCTTTCATTTGCCGAAGACCTCTGAACTCGGTTGGGCTATCAATGCCCACATAATCAGTGATACTTATTACCGTCATCACTACCTATTATTCAGAGTATGTTCATTCGCAGAATTGTCTTCTGCCTGTATCACGACCACCCCTGAGGGCGTTGCAGTTGTCTGCACCAACACTTCATTCCTCTTTTTTTTTGAGTTACATGACATGAGCATGGGGCATGCCCGCCTCGTTTGTACACATTTTTCTTTTTTTTACACACCCCATGGAAGGTTGGGTTCTACCAGTTCCTTTTTCCCTCCAACGGATCTCTCTGGATGATCCCACTATTTCTCTCTCTTACAACAACATTCTCAGTAGAAGAAACATTGATGGATTTCAGCTATACGTATGCTCCTAACCTCATCCATCAGGGGGCATCTGTTATCACTGAAATTTCGTCCGCACATGGTTACAAGAACTCAGCATTGTCAAACAGTGATGAAGTCATCCATGGACCTGAATTAACACCAAAGCATTCATAAAAGAGTCAAAAACTATACAAAGTAGTGAAAAATTGAAGGGCGCTATGAAGACACTGGGCGCGTGCGCACATGCGCGGAACAGGAACGCAGAAATCGTGCACATGCGCACGATGCGTGACTGTTATCGCAAAAAGCCACGCACCTGCTAAATGATGCATTTATGAGAGTGGTCGGCCTCCCACCCACTTATGGTTCAGCTCCCAAGCCGATTTGACCCTCAAATCTGGACTGGATTCGACTGGATGGCTGGTCAAAGACCTAGAAATGCCCTAATTAGCCTCTTTTCACAATACAAACTGGTTGAACAATAGCTCAAAGGAATGCTATAAAAAGGCCATGGATACACTTCATTTTTCATGGAATTCAAAGCAAAGTTATGCTGCCATTATTCTCTTGAGGACTCTATCCTTTCCAAGAGTATATTTGCACCATTGCATTGGGCAATCCATCTCACCCCTTGAGTGGATTTGCAAAGAGTTCTTTCATCATTTCCATTTTTCTTTGTTGTAAGAAGAGCTTGCTAGTGGGGGTCCAAGATCCCTCCCTTGGAGGAAGAAGGGACTCATAGTCCCCTTTCTTCTTGGTGTATTGTTTCACTAATAGATCGACCTCATCATTGGTGACATGGGTCTTATGGTTCTTTTTGTTTCTATGTCCCTATGCTCATGAATTTAGTTGTTATTGCATTTCTTAGTTTAATTCTTAATTGTTGTTTTTTATTTCTTTTCCTAACTCTTTTCCTTGCAATTGTCCATCTCAACAGACCCAACTGAGCTTGAAAGCACCTCTATTTTTCTCACTAAGGTGACAGAAGAGGAGCAACTGACATGGGTCTTATGGTTATTTTTGTTTCTATGTCCCTATGCTCATGAATTTAGTTGTTATTTCATTTCTTAGTTTAATTCTTAATTGTTGTTTTTTATTTCTTTTCCTAACTCTTTTCCTTGCAGTTGTCCTGCTCAGTAGACCCAACTGAGCTTGAAAGCACCTCTATTTTGCTCACTAAGGTGACGGAAGAGGCACAACACCATGTAAATGTGTTAAAACTACATAGAATAGATCTATCTATAAAATACCACACACATTTGCAGAGATAAATTGAGAAAGAAGAAGCAAGAGAGAAAGAATGGAAGAATTCTCATTAACCGTAATGAATAATGAATAATTTACAGATGACATACTCTGTATAACTCAACCAATGCGTAATGGAGGTGAATCCAATGCACCATATTGGTGGTCTAGAGTGATCTGGACACACACCAATAGTTACAGGAGTTAACTACCACCTAGCCTAGTCTCTGGGGAAGTTACGGGAGTGAACTGCCACCTAGCTGAGTTAACTAGTCTACCAGTCTTTAGTTAACTGAATGAAAAAGAGTGAAGTCAGGAGGAGATCAGGGAATCATGGGTAATGTGATAGTATGGTGATGATACCAAGGACAATGCACATTATTTGGTGATGATCCCAATGTTGCATGGTGACAAAACCAATGCAACATCTAGATTCCACTCAGCTAGTCAAACTGAAGTGAAAACTGAAGAGAATATTCTCCCTAAACTTTAGGAGACCGGATAAAGACTAATAAACATTGGAAAAACATTAGGAAAAATAAATCCTAGGTGTGTGTGAATTAACTCCAACATTAAATCCCATCAAATGGTTGTCGAAACATTAATCCAGAGGATTATGCCATACAAAACAAGGAAGAGTTTAATTGGGTCTCATCCTTGGGTGTAATCCCTCTTGTTGAGTCAAAGGGGATCCAACCCCCTTAATACTGCTCTCATTTGGCCATAATATCCTCTTCATAAATATAAATTTACTGGTTCTGAAAGTTTGAACTGATCTTGAATTGAGTCTTCCTCCAATTACCTTTCCATAGTAAGATTGTGATCCTTGGTGCAATTGATTTGGATAGGATTTCAAGTCTAGAGGAAGCTAAGCTCATGTGATGAAGGTGATGGAAGTGAATTCAAATATTTTTTTTTATTCATATTTGAATTATTATAATAAATATCTCTCTTCTCCCCCCAATCCCTTTTGAGTATTCATGTAATGTTGATATTTATCTAAATTTGGGAATTGTCCTTGAATTAATCAACCTGAAATTAGTTAGGGTTGATTTACTTGAATTTGTATTATCTACTTATTATGATAAAGTGGATTTGAGAAAGGATTTTGTTGTTTTATTTGTGTGCATATATAGAAATTGAATTGTGTTGGATTATCTTCTATTCAAGTTGATCACAATAGACAAAAGTTTAACCATGTCATTATAAATATTTTTCTCTTTACTCTAACTTTTGTTAATAACATAATTTATGAAACATGAAAAGTAATAATATTATCTTTATTTTTCTATCTTGGTGAGATCAACCTACTCATCTAGGTTCTCTATTTATTATAGCTAAATTTCCCTACAATAGAAATGGAAACTCCACTAGGGCTAATTCTTTGAATTCTTCCTTTTGTGTTGTTATTGAATTTGTTTCAATTTTGAAACATTAGTTTTTTTCTACTTCTACTAGTTATCTTCCATATTTAAGTAGGATCAATAAACAACTTAGTTTTGAATTTGTTCTTTTATTTTTTGGCCACTATATTTCTCGCTTGCGTTTTATTTTAGTGATAGTCATGAGTGATTGCTATTTTCTTCTATACCAATTGTGAGCATTTATTACCACATGTAAGTTGTTAGCTTATAACTCATGAGTAAGTCCCGTGAGTGAAACAAAATATTTTTAGAATCGAAATATTTATTCCTTGTTGGAAAGTCTGGTAGTCTTTATTAGGTGTTCATTAATTTGGTTGGAAAAAAATCTTACAAAATTTTTTTTGGTATATTTTTAATTTAATTTGCAAAAAATTTCATTTCCAAGTTTCTTGTTTCATCCAAGTGGATCTCAGTGGCCATCCAACTTTTCTATTGAATCAACATTTTTGAGCATGTGGTTTTGATAAACCATGATGTTCACCCTTTTGATGGGGAATGTAGTGTAATGTTATCTCCATTTGTTAATTACATGCATCATGTAATGATTTCCGAGAGATATTATGTGTATTCCTACAATGTTAATGTAGTGGATTGCAATAGAACTTTAGATTTGATCATGCTTGGTCTAGAGTAGTATCAGGATGGGTGACCTCTCGGGAAGTCCTAGTGTTTTACTTGCTTATGGAATTTTGTAAACTTAGACCAGTTTATCCCACATGCATCATGGGAATTATTCTCCTCTCACTCTTTCATGTATAATCAAGGTGAAGGAGGTCCTTTGAGCATGCAATGGAGTGTGATGTAAATATTGTTGTGAATGAAGCATAGCCAACATCTCTTTCTCTTCAGAGATAAGCTACCACCATTTTTGAAATTTTGTGTCTACACTATTTTGTTATTTTTATTCATTAATATAAGTTGGGTTTCACTGTATTTTTTGTTTTATTTTCTATCATTTTGTTTGTATCTCATTTCATTTTCAGTATAATCTGTATTAGTGGTATCAAAGAAATATGCTCCTTGTTATTTCCGAGGCATGTCCCTGATGAAGTCATGGTATAAATAATTCGATCTTGAGCTAGTTTCTCTTGGGGATGACCACTCTTTCCAACCTAAGTGACCTCCCATGCTAGAAGAAAAGAGAGATCATAGAGATGAATATCCTTTTAAGACGTTTCTTGATGAATCCCTCACACAACAAAGGAATGAGATGATGGACAGCTTCAATTAGATCCTTCGATGACTACTGATGACGACTGCGACATCTTTGACAAGAAACCATTTTGGAGGTGTGATGCCCTTAAAGGTAAAAGTTAATTTTGATATCCATTTATTTGAAGGCTATATAGATGCATATTCTTTATAGAAATGGTTGAATCTTCTAGAAGGTTATTACTCTATCCCAAAATTTTCCGATGGCTAAAATATCACCTTCACACTCCTTAAGGCCCTTCCCCATGTCAAAGCTTGGTGGGAAGCTTATTGGGAGACACATACAACAGATGAATCTACACCATCTAGGAGAGAACCCACTTGGGTGGCATTTATGTATGCTCTCAAGGAGGCGTTCTACCTTATTGGAAGCTATGATGACTAGTATATGAGATGGATGAATCTGTTTAGGAGAGAGACCAGATAGTGACAAAGTATACCAAAATATTCTATACCATTTGCTCAAATATAGGTATTCAAGTTTCTGAGAAATACTTGGTTCTGAAGTACCATAATGGCCTACAATAAAAATAGATATTTATTTCTTGTACATATCTTCACTAAGCATCGATTATCGATATTTTTTCAAAATCAAGCATAAATTTAAGCATCTAAATAAGCAAGAGTTCAGGTATGTAAATTTGCAACAACAAAAGTATGGTAAAGATGGACCTAACACAGAGAATAACCAACCTCAAGACAAATGGTTCAAGCCATAGACAAAGAAGAGAAATTAGAATACAAAGAAGGACACTGGAATGTGGTGTCCACAAAATCCCTTGGCACAAGACTGATGAATATCACTTGAAATAGTCATTGTTGGTCGAACTAAAAGAAAAAGAATCAGAACCTAACTTGGACTGTGATTCATAGCACAATAAATTAAAACATATCATCGATGTAGAAACCATTTCTACCATTATGGACACAACAATACAACCAGAAGATCCAAAGGAGCATGAGGAGGGGGAGCACCTCTTCCACTCACATATGTGGGTAAAGGGTACCCCACTGAATTTTATTTTTGAAATCGAGAGTCAAAATAACTTGATCTCAACCGAGGTCTCCAAGATATTGAAGATACTAATGATTCCAAATTCCCAAACATACACCATCAGATGGTTGAGCCAGGGACAAGACAATCACATCAGCCAACAATGATGCCTATCATACAACATCAATCCCTTGAAGGATGAAGTATTATGTGATGTTTCCGCACTTGAAGTTTGCGATATTCTTTTAGGATAACCATATATGTAGAAACATCATGCTATCTATTAATCTTATCCCCATAGTGTCATTTTTACTTTGGGAGGTTAGCTCTACAGGATACTAGAGGTAGTTATGAAAACTACCATTTCATTGATCTCGACAAAAGAGTGCCACAAAGTAATCTCCCAAAACAAAAAGTTTTCCCTCTTCAAAATCTGGTCAGAAGGTGAATATTAGGTCACTTAGCCACCACAACCTTATCCCAATACCTTTGTATACAAAAGAACCAGGTCGATAAGATTGTAGAGGAGCACAAAGATATTTTTTCACCTATGGGTATGCCTTTGCATTTCCAAGTCAAGCATATTGACTTGGTGCCCGATGCTCCCTTACCTAATGGTCCAATATATAGACGCTCCCTTCCATAGAATGAGACTATTCCATATGTTCAACATAGCTATAATAGATCCCTTCATATATATATTGGCCATGACCCTTTTCAGGTGTTCTTTGGGTTTAAACCATTAGCCCCCATTGATATATCTCTTCCTATTGCATATTCACTAAAAACATCCTCCAACACTAAGACTAAGGAAGATCATGCAACCAAATTTTTTGAACAGATCCAAACCCTCCAACAATAGTTCATGATATCCTTCAACATGATAATTCCAAGCACAAATAGGAAAACCACTTCAACAAGGAAAGCGACTCACCAAGGTTTAGATTCGGAAAAAGTTTTCCCATCTCTTGAGACAACTTGATGAAATCGGGACCATTGATTCCTAAGGAGGGGGGGATGATCTAGGTGGATCTTGATGGCCATGTAGCTTTTCCATTGAATCAACATTTTCGAGCCTGTGGTTTTTATAAACAATGGTATTCACCCTTTTGATGGAGAATGTAGTGTAATTCTATCTCCATTTGTTAATTACATCCATCATGTAATGATTTCCAATTGGTCTTGTGTACATTCCTACAATGTTAATGAAATGGATCCCATTATAACTCTACAATTAAGTGCACTTGTACTTGAGTAGTACTGGGATGGGTGACATCCCAGGAAGTCCTAGTGTTTGACATGCCTATGGAATTTTGTAAACTTAGACAAATTTATCCCACATGCATCATGGGAATTATTCTCCTCTCTCTCTCTCATATATAATCAAGGTGAAGGAGTTATTTTGAGCATATCAAACATCTCTTTCCCTTCAGATATAAGCTACCACCATTATAGCCAGTTTGTGTCTACAATATTCTACTATTTTTATTTATTAATAGAAGTTGGGTTTCACTGTATTTCTGTGTTCTATGCTATCATTTTGTTTGTATCTCATTTCATTCTCAGTATAATCCATATCATTGTTTTTAATAGACAACATATTTATGGATTCAAGAAAAGTTTTCATTTCACTAAAAGTGTAGTGTAGATATATTATTTTGTAAGTTTCAAAGCAATTTCAAGAGTTGTAGTGCTTCAAGTGAAAGAAAAAGTGTAAGTGATTGATTAGATTTTATGATTTCTTTATTAATTTATCATTCTTGAGTCATAATACCATCAAGTTTCACTCCATGTCCCAATTTGAGTAATCAATATCCTTAGAAGCAACATGTAATCTAACATAAACTAGAATTGTATTTTTGTTAGAAAACCAACATAGTCTATGTTATAGGTCCTTCATGTAGTATTGGAGAGTTAAATATCCAAGGATATTTTAATTGAATCTAGGAATTGAATAAAGAGTAATAAATTTTAGTAGTAGTGATAAGTATTATCTAGGAACATGTCTCTCGCATGAGTGTTAAGCACTAGGTCAAGCTGGGTAAGTATTGAGATTATCCTTCTTTCTTATTTAGTGGGAACATGTGTAATGGGGGACTCTTGTAATGTTGGAAAATTACTTGGAGTGATGTTTCATGCCCTGTATTATTATTAATATATAAATAAATAATAATAATAACAACAACATAATAATTATCCTAAAGTGGTCATAATAAGTACTTATATAAATAAATAATAATATCATGAATATAATAGTTATCCTAAAGTGTCCATAATAAGTACTTATTATGACGACTATAGGATGATTATTACATTGTTGTTATTATTATTATTTATTTATATATTAATAATAATACAGGGCATGACATGATGCCTCCTTTCTAGAGTTTATACTACAAGGTGAAGTCCCATATCCTTTCCTAATGCATAAACCAAACCCATGGTTATTCCCCCTAAATATTGATCATGAATTCAAAACCTTAGTAGCTTTTCCTAGGTTCCATATAAGTGATTGAAATTTGGAAGTGCTTGCAATAATTAAGGTATATAACTAATCTCCATCTCATCTCCCTTGGAGGTTTTTTCTCTTCACAAGGGAGATTTTACCTTGGGTGATCATTGCATGAATATTGCTTTAGATAATTATTTCACCTTCATTGGTTGGAATTGGGCCCTTTTCATCCCAGGATGACCTTTTCAAGACCCTCTTTTTGGTTCTTCATTAATTAGAATCAAGGATTTAATCACCCTAGGATAGTTTTTGGAAGAGTGAGTTTTCTTGTTGTTTTCGTTTAGGAATTTTTGTATTGGAGTTTCGTTTGATGTATCACATAAATGTCCCTAGGTTTGATTGATTCATTTGTGTGATTTTTCACTTAGGAATAGAGTTTCAAGCTGGCTGACCAATCACCATACTGATAAAGAGGAATGAGGGTCTCACTCCATAATCATGGATCCACTTCTAGTGAGGAAAATATTGGAAATTCATGAAAATTAATAGAGTGGGTTAGAGGACAAAGTGCACACTACTTTGAATAACATTTCTAGGGAAGAGCCTAAGGAAGATGAGTCTACATATAAATAATTATCAACAAAAGAATTTTTTAGAGTTCTGTATTGTAATTTTCACTTACAACATGTAGGGCTTCCAACCCCTCCTCTCTAAAATAATTTTGGACCTCTTGAGATAAAATACCTTCATGACCCATCCTTGACAAAATTTAACCCTTTTTTGATTGATCCTAGGGGTTCTCTGTTTGTTTATGTGGGTGAATTCATACCTTGTGTTCTATTTACTCATTTTCACAACTTTCATCATTCTAGCACGTCAAATGTTGGTGATCATTTAATCATAGGGAGTGCCAATCCAACTAACCCCAATGTTTCCACTAGGAGTGTCCATTTCTCCATCAAGACTCTAGCTAGCAAGGTTAACCATATTGTCAGAAATCACCAAAGTGGTGTTCATGTCTCTTTAGGTACATTTTTGTCATTAATAGTACCCCATCCTTAGTGTTTTCTATTTTAGAGATGTCTTATGAGAGTGAAACTATTCCCAATCCCAGTTTTTCATTCAGGGGAAAAAAATGTCCCAAGAGAAAGATTCTCCATAGTAAGTGGGTCAATACTCATCTTTGGAATATCTATTGGGAGCACCTCTATTTACAACCTGTTAGTCTCTAATTTTGTTTTTGATTTAGTGAGTATCCCTAATCCTAAATCCTCCCTACTTATACTTTGTTCCTTGATTTTTAGACTTTTACCCTTGTTTTGATTTGCTATGTTTTGCAATTTTTTCACTTTGAAATAATTTTCTTAAGTTTTGGAAGGTTTAGGACATGAATTAATAAGATTTGTCACATCACTTGTCTATTTGAATTTTGAAATTTAAAATTATTGCCAAGTCATGAATGGCGCTACAAGAATAACGTTATTCCTGCAGTGCTAAGGTAATTATGTTTTGACATGCGCCAACCAACCCATATCTTATCGTGATTACACAAATCATGGATAAAGGACCTTCATGTGCTCCACGATCTTTGCTTGAGTTGATGATGCAACTTAAATTGTTGTATGAATGAGATCGAGCTGTACCTGCAAGGACCTACATCAAATCAACACCTTCCCTATATTATTAAACAATACCATCATCTGTTATTCTAATATATCGGATGTGGTGTGAAGATATTGAATTTAGAGGAATTTTTATGATATAACAACCACAGGTCTCAAAGTTCCCAGTTTCAAATTGCGTAGAGTTTTACAAAACTGTATCAATCACATGGCACCGAATAAGAGTGGACAGATCATTAGGTTGGAACCTAAAGGTAGTATGTTCCACCAAGTTTTGATAAAGACGCTGGTTTTTTTCTTCTTTGAATGAAGTACATATACCATGAGATTGGTTAATCCAATCTCTAAGTAATGATCCATAGCCAAGCAAATCTAAAAGATCCAAAGGGAAGAGATCAACTACACAGAAATAGAGTGTTACAGTTGATGAATTCCCAATCAAAGAAGAAACCTCTGCAACTAGGGTAACAAGGCCCAACAAAAGAAAGATGCAAACCCAACGAATCCTTGTTGACACCCCTGCAGATAAAGGTTAGGAAGAAGCCACCACCAATAGAGGTAAGAGATCAAAACCTGATGCAGACATTGATATGTTTCCTGATACAAATATAAAGGTGGAAGTAGATACAAATGAAGATTACAATGTAGATCCAATTAAACCCACAGTCAAGCATAAACAAAATTTGACAGGTAAGAAAATAAAAACACGGGGAAGACAACAGGAAAAGGAAAACAAATTGCTCAAAATTCTACAGGACCTATAATGAGAGAAACCACCAGATCATCAAGAGTTGAAGCACTGTTCAAAGACACAGGTGGAATTTCTAAAGACAAAGAATATCATCTTGTAGGTTCAGATCAAATTCCAGATATTCCAGAGGCAATGGAATCATATAGTTTTGATGATGATCATAGCTCAGAACTATCCTATAGATGCCAAATCAAACTAAGAGAACCTAAGGCTTCTATAGACCCGAACAAACCTGTACCTGCAGAAGCATTTTCATAATTTAAAGTCAAGGTTAGAAGTGATAAATACAAGATTAAAGAACTACAGAAAATGGTAAAGCAATAAAAGAAAGAAAAATATCAGGTGGAGAAATGGAATTCCAAACAACAAGAGAAGATACATGATTTCAAAAAGTAAATATGAACACAACAGAAAGAAGAAAAAATAGAAATCAAATACATAAAATACTTTTTTTTTCTTGTTTTAGTCCTTATTTTCAAGAGACGTTTCTGAAACTATAGAGATGAATTTGTTGAAACCAAAAGAGGTTTTTGTTGGGAACATTCCCCTTCACAAAAACCTCTCTCTTCTTTTACACATATATCACATTTTAAGATATTCAAATTTATCTTTGAAGCCTATTTTTCTGAGAAAGCTACAAGAAATACTCTTTTTTTTTACCTGTTTTAGTCTTTATCCTCAAGAGAGGTTTAAGAACATATGGAGATGAATTAGTTGAAAAAAGAGGTTTTTGTTGGGAAAATTCCCCTTCACAAAAACCTCTCTCGGTTTTTACACAACTATCACATTTTAAGAGATTCAGATATATATTTGAGGCCTAATTTTTTGATATTTCACAATACATAATTTCCTATTTTAGTCAGTAATTTTGGGAGAGGTTGCAGAACATATGGAGATGAATTTTTGGAAAAAAAAAAGAGGTTTTTGTTGGTAACGGGTCCCTTCAAAAAAACCTCTCTATGGTTTTACACACCTATCACCGTTTTGGATATATGAAGATATTGCTGGACCCTATTTTTCAGGAATTTGCCAGATTTAGTTTCCTAAAAAATCTCATGGACAACACTTGACAAGCCACCTCATCAATTCGATTTGGAGATCATATTTGATATTCTCCTTGATTATTTGAAACAATAAACTAAATATAGTTGAGGAGGTTTTTAGATCCATTTCTTTTGGATCTTGATAATTATGTACTGTTTCTATATAAACTCTATAGAAGGAGAAGTAAGAGGTCGAAAGTTGGAGATTCAGGGACTTGTTTTGAACTCTTTGTACGAAATTTTTATTCTACCTTGATACTTAATGGAAAAGACATATTGATGGTCAAACTTTCTTTTCTTTCATGTTCTTTTTCTTTTCTTGCCTGAGATCATTTTTCAATTGCAATGCATTATTTTCTTGGTCTTAATTGATCCAATGAAGATTTTACTATTATTGTTATTATCAAGATTTGATTTACAAGCACATGTTCTTGTTTCTAAATTACGTTTTGAGATAAGAAATCCATATGGGGTTAAAAAATTGAAGACTTCCATATTTCCTCTCTTATTTTTCCTTATTTGTTTGATTTATCTATGTGGCTACCCTTTAACCAGTCAGTGGGATATCTCTTGCCCTTATTCTGAAATTCATGTTTACCTTGAAACCTTGAACCAGTTTTCAACCACCTTTTAAAAAAACCAATTCATATAACCCTTAAAATACTATTGCAATAAACTGATGATGCCCTAGCTTTCCCTCTCACAGTCAAGTGCACCTTTAGGGACTAACACAACCTAGGGTTTCTCTTTTTTGGAGATGTTAACCCTAGTACTGGTTAATATATGTTTATAGTCTCTACCCCTAATAATAGATATGTTTTTGGGGGAAGTCACATAGGAGGAAATGTGAAACTAAGTGGAATTCCTAATCCATCCATAAGAAACCCTAAATATGTGATCACTACTCCTTTTCCATTCCTGACAATGTTAAATCTACTCAACCAGACCCATTTAAAAAAGGACCCAATATCACATCATCTAACTTGGATTCCAATCTAGAGAGGATCCATTAAACCAAGTAATGAACTTCCATATTTAGTGTTCATAGAA
The DNA here is from genome assembly GCA_032191745.1 of Picea mariana. Taxonomy (NCBI): domain Eukaryota; kingdom Viridiplantae; phylum Streptophyta; class Pinopsida; order Pinales; family Pinaceae; genus Picea; species Picea mariana. The sequence continues at coordinate 469,635 of JASDQU010735562.1, read as the reverse complement.
CTCAATGATGGACAATAGTGTGTTCTTACACCCCTTCTAGTAAAACCTAACTAGGTTGACCACAAAATGGTACATTGAGCTTCCAAAAGCATCTTATAATAACTTTTCATCACGATGCATTACTTTCTTGTATCACTTTTAGTTTCCATTTCTTAATGAGAATAGAAATAAGCTCCTTACTTCATTCATATATATTACCTCCATGAATATGTATGCTCATATTCATGAGTGAAGGAGACATAATAGATTGATTAGGGATAACATTCCATGATCCTGACTTTTGACCAATTGTTTTGTAAATGTTTTATTTCCTAGCATTGATAATGACATTTATCTATCAACTGTAGTCACTAAGGAATAAGTAATTCTTAAAACCCCATAGTTAAACTTAGTTTATTAATAATTCCATATGTTATATAAGATCATTCCTAATGCTTCTTAATCCAATTATAATATCACAAATCCCACACCTAGTACATATATTCCACCCCATCTAACATTGGATAATACACTTAATTGACCATATCCCCAACCTAGAACTCCAATTTCTACATAGTTCAATCCATGAGCTATAATAATAGTCAACAACCCAAAGGTAAAAATAAAAACTGGCATGACAAACAATGAATACTAATGGTGGGAAAGGAGCTTGCAAGGACAATCATGTTACCCATTAATTCCCTAAATTTGAGGAGGCTCAATGGTTTTTTACTCATTGTGATGCTCAACAATAGCATGCAATTCTTTAGAATCCTTTTCCTACTCAATAGTAGAAATTGGTTATTGTTAACCCTACACCTCTGCAAGGGGAAAATTATGGACCCAAACACAAGGGGAAAATCCTTTGAATGAATATATTTATATGTGTAACCAAAATGTTAATGTCCAAACTCAAGTTTGTAGTTAAAAGTATCCTATTAATGGATATATAACAAGGAACTTTTGAGCTCTCAAAAAATTGACCCTTTCCATATATAGAAACTACCAGTAGAAACAATCCCTTTCCCTCCCAAATGAATTTTACAAAGGGATGTGCATAATATAAATGTTTGAACCACACACAACTATAACATTATTGAATATTTGGTTAAATCTATGTGCACCATGTCTATGTTGATGTGTGTCGCATAAAACAAGTACTTCTGCACAGGTCTAAGTGTCTAGACGTGTGGAAGTTGACCAAAGCCTTCTACCTTGGTAATTTACTTTAATTAAATGAATTATTAAAGTAAAGTTCTTTTATTAATTAGTTGAGTTTTATTTAATCAAATGATAAAATTATTAGCATTAGTGAATTAAATATTATCCATTAATATCAAGTGAGGTGAGATTTAATCTTAGCCATCAATTACTTTCGAGATAGGGTTAGGTCATAACTCATTATTATAAAAGAAAGGCTAGGGTAAAGGAGGAGACACTTTTCATATAGAGTGAGAGAAAATAAGGACTTTTTCTCAAGGAGACCTCAAATAGGTGGAGAAGACTTTCATATAGAGATTAGTACATGTCAGGGAGAAGAGAGAACATGGGTAGTCACGAGAATATTTGACAGATCAAAGCCACAACAGTCATACAAAGCTATACACACTTCACAGGTCATTCAGGGTACATATGTACATGGGATACAGAGTAGGAAAGTGCATATGTATGCGGGTGATAGTGAGGAAATACATTTACAAGTTCTGAGAATTGATTGTACGACATCGTACAACCAAGGAGGTGTTTCTAGGGTTTGCAGGTGTTCTCTATAGTTTTCTATGTTTCTTAGTAGGTCATTTTCCTAGGTTTGGGATCCCTTGTAAGATTTGATATTATTCTAATGATAAGTTGATTTGAAGGGAAAAATATTTTTGTGTATTGCACATGAGATTTGGTTTCCAGTATTGCTTCCGCTATTTATTTGAGTTAATTATTATAGGAAGTGTATTTTTTTTTGTGAGCTACTAATTTTATTTACAGTAAGGAAATCACTAGTAGACAATTTACCTAAGTCTCGATATTGGAAATTTAACATGGTATCAAATCTTACACTATGAGAGGGATCCAAATTTCAGATCCACAGTAGTTTGCAACAAATTTGTTAGATTTATAAGGAGATCTCTACAGATCTATAAACCAGTAGTCAGAAATCAAATGACATATTTTAGGGAAACAACTCGACAACAATAGAACTTTTTTTTGCAGTTGTACGTAGGTTTATGCGTGGATCAATGCATGAAAGCATGTACATATACGAGATACAACAATGAAATACATGTACGAGTCTATACAGGGGTAGTTTTCAATAGTAGGTTGTTTCCTTGGTAGATTATCAGATCTAACGGATGGAAAAAATAAGTCTGAGAGTTGAAGACATATTTGATGGATCATCCAAATTCCTATATTGGAAAGAAAGAGTTACTTTTCTTTTGAAGTAATATGATCTTTGGGATATTGTTAAAAGAGTGGTTCCTCCATTGAAAAATACACTAGCTTTGGTAGCTCACAAGAAGAAGGAGATTAAATCCCAATGGGTAATATTGGATGTAATCAATGATCATTTGATTCCTCACTTATCCGAGAAGAAAACAACCCAGGAGATGTTTGATGCCCTGGTAGGTTTATTCCAGAGAGATAACTTGAATAGGAACATGATCTTAAAAAATAGACTTAGATTAGTGCACATGGCTAGATTGAAAATGTTACCAACTACTTCATGAGGATCACTCAAGTACATGATCAACTTGCAACTATTGGGGAGAATGTGAATGATGTAGAACTTATAAATGTGGCATTGTATGGTTTCTCTAAGTATTAGGGAATATTTGTTCAAAACTGTCACTCCCATAGGGCCGTGGGAGAACTATGGGCGCCGAAGGGAGTGGAGGTCGTGACCTCCACTCCCACAAGCACCCACAAGTCTCTCGTAGCCACGTGTGAGTGGTGACAAGGGGAGGGGGGTGGGAATGTGGGGAAGGCGATGTTGGGAATCGCCCCTCCCCTCTTTTCTAATTTTTTATTTGTTTCTGTTATTTTTTAGTTTGTTTTTTAAGTTTATTTATTTTTAACTTCATTTTTAATTTTTATTTTAAGCTTATTGTTAATTTGTTTCATAAATTTCATATTTGAACTTTATTTTTTATTTTCGTTATTTTTGGTTTTTAATTTTTTTTTTTTTGTGTTGGGCATTTGTTTTTAAATTGTTTTTTTTATTCCAAATTTTTCTCAATTTTACTTTATTGTTTAACTTAATACAATTTTTTTTTTACAGTGTTTTTTTTCCCTATTTTTAAAACTAGCTTGTAGAGTTTTTTTTTGTTTCAATGTGTTTATTTTTTAATGTAAATTAAAAAAAAAAACATGATAACTTGATTTTTAAGCTATGGTTTAGGATCTGGTTTTTAGTTTTTTTTTCGACAATGACACTAGTTGTCGATGTCACTGTTGCAATTAATTCCTAATTTTAACTTTATAAAAAAATATGTGCTACTTGTAGCATCACTTTTCGATTCATGGGTCAATTTTTTTTTGCAATGGTATCAGTTGTCAAGACAACATGTCATAATTTTAACCACCTCCAGAAAAGGGGTGCTACCGACAGCACCACCTTTTTATTTAGGGGTAAAAATAGCCACTAAATGTGACCTTTAAAACAACAAGAACTCTGGAGAGTTCTCGTTAAGTTGGTAACTTTGTTCAATGTGAGTAAAACAATATCACACTTGATACTTTTCCTGGACCTATGGGCCCGTTGAAACTCTATTAAGACCTCCATGAGGTTTACACCTTTCCAACGTGTACAAAGGGTGAAATTGGTCCTTATTATTGAATGTGAAATCCCTTCACGAATGTTGGCTATAGAGCTCCTTCCTGACACCACTTCCCTTGAGGAGTGTCTAGTTGACCTGGAACAACTTGATGAGCAACATAGAGATGTGTCCATGGTAAAAAAAGCACATAAGAAATGTATTGAGGCTTAGTATGACAATTTTTTCCATTCTCGATTCTTCTTCGAAGGAGACTTGGTATTGGTTTACAATTAGGAAAATGATGCCCTGGGGGTAGGAAAGTTAAACCCCATGTGGTATGGTCGTTACATTATGAGGCACATCCTTAAAAAAGGAGCTTCTGAGTTATTTGATTATGAAGGGAGCGTGCTTCTTGAGCCCCATAATAGGATCTATATAAATATGTACTATGCTTAGGAAATCATGCTTGGGTGTCTCCCATTGTAATTGTTGTATATTAATAGGTTACTGTTAGTTATTTTAGTTTTAAGATTTTCAGTCTTTTCTTATCATGCCTTATTCTTGGTTGGAAGATGTCATCAGAATCACTTATGTCTGTGGGATTAATGGATGGTGCTAGTTGCCACACCTAAAATGATACTTCTATTGCTTGGATGATTTATTCTCCCTCAGGCAAACTTTTGTCTTCAAGAGGTGCTTTCCTCGGTTTCACCCAATAATGTGGCTGAGTATAGTGTAGTAATTGAACTGATTATGGAAACCATTGCAAATGGTGTTCAAAATTTATTAGTTCACTCGGATTCACAACTAGCGGTGTCATAGTTGAATGAAAAGTATAGAGTTTGCAATCGTACACTTCTCTATAAGTTTTTATGGTTGCAACTTCTCGAATGATATTTTCGAGTTTATTACTTATCTGCATTTTCCAAGAAGTTTTAATCATTTATCTAATGCATTATATAATTATGTGTTATATTGGAATATATCACATTAATCAAATGTAAGCATGCATGTACATATTTCATGGAAAGCAAGTAAATCATATTGCAAATATAAGTAGGGTCATAAAAGTCTATATAAATTAATATATTATCAAGTACAAAAATGTAGAGAATAGTTTACAAAATTGGGCATCCTAGCCCTTGATAGTACATATGTATAAGGATGATCATAACAATGATATCTATGCCTCTGGTCCTATCCCAATATGGGTCTCATGGTAGAAAATATGGCATTTTCCACCCATCAAAATAGTCACACCCAAGCTTGTGGTACTCCAACCACCTTGCATCGAGTGCACTCAAGAAGGTCAATGATATGTGCTATAGGAGTTGGAACCCACTGTTTCAATCTCTCCAGGATCCTTTGTATTGATTGTAACACCCTCTCTACTTCTCCCCCGAGTTGGTTTGCATCTCTACCCCTATGACTATGTCGTGTAAATCCTTCAATATGCATTGGTCTAACATCTTTGCCATCAAAATATTTTGTTAGTTATGCTCCATGCCAAAAATATTTACCGCTTATTTAAATCATAACATTTAAAAATCCTAAAAATTTAAAAACATTGATACTCATCGATGTCACCCCAAGTGACATTTGGGGGGAGTAGTAACTATGGATCTCTTTGGAAGTCTAGTTTGACATATGGATAGTCATAAATGGTAATTATTTGGTGAGAGAACCAATCAAATAATCCCTCATCGAACCCATTGGTGACTTAGCCACCCCCGAGTCTATGCATAAGATTTTCCCATTGAACCATCCGGGGATCCTGTATCCTAGGTTGGAGGAGTGAAATGCATAGACAAATGGTTGGAATTCTCTCCAAAAAGAATGTGCATAGTATTATTCCACAACCAAAGTTGTTTCTCCATCCCACATTTCACTTGATTAATTGGTATTCATTTTGTTCATAAACCATGTACACCAATCAAATATTGTGGGTCGTAGAAAATCCATCCCGTAGTATATTTGTGGGCATGAGGCTAGGTGTTGTGCTATAGATTCATCCATCCAAGAAATCACAAGTAAAATGATATTGATATTAAAACTCTAAATGTTGTTCATGGGAACTTGGTAGCTCATGTTTTGATTTCCCACAGAGTAATAGGCATTTATATACTCTTGGATAGTCAAAGTGCCTCTTCCACAACCACCTAATTTTAGGTTTAATGGTGCACCATGATAGGATAGGCCTATAATGAAATATATGTATTCAAATTCTATCTTCAAAGGCTTATTATATATCATGAATGAATCTTGGTTAGGGTACCAATACCCTATCACTAGTTGCAACAATTGTTTGGAATTTGAAAAAAAATAAGCAAGCCATAAGAACAGAGGGAGTTTATCACCTCCAAATAATAAAAAACCAAGGATTCCACCTCCTCATGTTCCCTCTCTCTCCAAGTTATTGACATCTGCAAGTTTTTAGAAGTTTTGTGGAAGTTAGAGGTAATTTTTCAACCTTTTGGGGTCACTCGCTCCTTCCTTGAGGAAATGAGCAAGTAATCACACTGTTTTCCTCTTGTAGGGTGCAAGTAGGTTCATATACTCATGCCACGTGAGTGGAAGAGGCACGAGTGCACACTCCCACGTGAAAAATGGCTCTCATAAGATGAAATTTGCACGAAAATTGACAACAAATGGTAGAAAATGAAGGGAATGGGATGAGGAACTACATGGCCCTAACAAAATGTGATTTTGATAGTGGAATGTCTTGTAATATTCATCACAAATTTGTTGGAAATTTTGTTCTTAAAGCAATGGTTTGGTAAAAATGACAAATAACTTGGTAAAAACTCACCTTTCCACCTATTTAATCACCTTTTACCCACTTTTGTATAGTCTAAGTTTCCTATTTGACATTTTATTATTAATATTTGTCAGGACTAATGCTTAACAAGCTTTGTTTCTAGTTTGTGGTTTCTTTCTTGTAGTTGCACCAAAAGTATCTTTCCTTTATGAGTGTTTTTCGACCATAATTAGTCCATGTTGAAAGGTAAGGATCTCATAGGTGGCATGTAGGTTAGGATCACTACCTTGCATTATGCATTAATATTTTCTTGGTCCATTTTTTCCATAGGGTTGACCCCACAAAGTTGTAACACGAAGCCTTCTTTCCATTTAGAAAGTGTCATAATTTGAGTGCTAAACCCTTCCTTTCATGGGTATTCTAGTTAGAACCTTGATTGTAGTTTGGTTCCCATGCTAATTGTTTTCATGGGCTCAAGAGCCCTCTTAGTCCCGCCATGACTTTTTGTAAAAGCCACATGCACTACAAGGAAAATACCCTCTAGGAGAAGTTTTTGTAGAGCGTTTTAGTGTTACAATATTTGGAATTTTTTTCAAAAGAACCTCCACTATTTAAAGAGAAGTTTTTAGCGAAGGGTTTAACGGATGTTACATATTACTAAAAATATTTTGGTGGGTGGAGGTTGTAGTGGAGGTTTTTTTGTTGGTTCTTGTATTGGTAAAAAGCACCGATGTATTCTTAATTAACATGCATTGGTGCACACGCAAAATTAAAAAGCACTGGTGCTCTTAAAACTATTACACATTGGTTCTATATTTTATGTTATATGAAGCATCAATGCTTGTCGTGTTAATGTACACACCAATCTGTATTGTTTTTGTATGTAGTAGCGATCGTATAAATATTAAACACCAAGTCATTATTTTTGTTTTATGGCACATTGGTGATCTTTTATTTCATATGCACTGGTGCTTGTGTTACCATGTGCACCAAAGGGTAGCGAAATTTTGAATATTTGAGGTGGGATGTTGGTGTTATTATTTATTACTAAGCACCAGTGTGCATATTATATTCAAAGGAATGATGCATATACTATATTTAAAGCACTAGTGTGCATTGTAATCATGCACACTGTAATATTTTGAAATGATAAATATAATCAATCGTATGTTATGTTGTTTAAAGTAACGATGTCTTTTTATAGTTTTTAGCACTGGTTATTTAATATAATTAATAGGAACCAATGCGCATGACTCATGAAAATGTGATGCAGAAGCATCATTTCCACCTCAGCAAATGCCAACATTCCAACACATCATAGCGCATTCAAGAAGGGGGAGAGGCGCCAACCCTCTCAATTTTCCCTTAAATTTTAAAAGTCAATGTAATTAAAAGAAATTAAATGCTGTAAGGCTAGAAGAGCCGAGTTGATGCCTTTGTACAGGCAGTATATAGAGAGGCCTTTAATGAGGACTGAGTTGTATAGATCTTGAGCTTTGCCTCAAATCTTAAGATGTATGCGATCATTTAATGTAATCTACCTCAGTAGTTAGGCATTGTAAATAGTGATTAGACACCACTAGTGTAGTTTGGAGGGAAAGACTCAATGAATCTCCTCTTGTATAAAGCATTGTAACGTATGTCTAGTAGAGGCTGCTGAAAGTTGAGATGAAATCATTGTAAGCCAAGGAGAGAAGAGATAAGAATTTTTTGCGGTCCAGCTTGCACACATTATAATTATGCATTCAGATTAATGGAAAGAGTAGTTTTTCCCGCCTATGAGTTTTCTGGGTATTTATGTATTTTATGAATGCATTTGAATGCCATCTATGTGTTTTATTAATTTATGATGTAGATGTATGTGATAGGTTCCATCTGTAGGAGGAAGATAGAATTCACTATCTGGTTGTGAGTTTGTTGAGTTGTTATGGGTTCTTTTGGATAAATGAAAAGTGTGCATCATAAAGCATTGAGGATTCTGTGATCCAACAAAAGGAGTGTGTATATGAACTCTGCTTTGAGTTCAGAGGAGAACGTGCCAGGTGGGTACACCATAATAGTTTACAGAGTCAGGAAGAGCCTCAAGGTTATTGAACACCTTGGAGGAGAAATTGTGTAGTGAAGGAACATAAGACAGAGTTACTGAACACTCTGTAGAACTCTTCTAGGAGGGCATTGAGCAGGTGCAAGTGTGCACAAAAGGATTCTGTTTTGAGTCTGAAGAGAAGGGTGTCAAGGAGAAGATACCCACAGAGTTATTGAACACTCTGTAAGCTCAACAAGGAGTGCTTTGAGCAGGTGCAAAGAGTGCACAGGAACAACGCATTCTGAAGTGTTGGAGAAGTTGAAGGAACCAGAGTTGTTGAACACTCTAGGGTAAGAAGCTCTGCAAGGTGTGCATTGAGCGGATGCAAGGAGTGCATTAGTGAAATTGAAATAGTTCAGGATTCAGGAGAAGACCTGTGCAAGGTGTGTAGCAGGCCAACACTTGGATCAGTGTTGAGAAAGTCTGAAAATTCATATAGGTGTAAGGAGTGTGCCAGAAGTGGAGTGTTTCAACACTTAGCAATCTCATGAGGAAGAGAATTGATTTTCCAGCAGGGCACTAGAAACCTTCTAAGGAAGTAGAAGGGTCGAGAACCTTAGGAAACTAATCAAGTTCAAATCTCAAAAGAGATAGTGCAAGGTGTGTGTCGGAGACAGACTTGCTTCAAGTCCAACAACTCAGGAGGGAGAGCACAAGTCGAGACTCAAAGTAGCCGAGCTCACAAGAGGATCAAAGGCCACAACCTTTGAATATTTGCAAATATTCCAATTTGGGAGAAAGAAGAAGCTCAGGAGGGAGAGTGAAAACAACCGTTGGATTAGGTGCAAGGAGAATATCTGGGTCGTTGAATCCCACGTCCGGACACCAGAAGGACTACACAGAGGAGAAAGACGGATCCTATTTGTTGGGTCTGAGCACGAATGATTGACATCCATTGGATCTAGGTAAAGTACATGAGATTTAAACCTATTTTTTGTGCACATGAGAACAAACTCGCTAAATTCCCGAACTCCCGAAGTGGATCGGGACCGTCCATCATCAAGAGAGAGACATGTGGTGGAATATCTAAGACACCAGAGAAATAACACTTCGAGAGTTTTTCAGTTGAGAAAAGTGCAAAATCGTCGAAGCTCTGAAGCCGAAGCTCATCCTAGCCATTGGTGCTGCGAAGGACATGTGGTGAAGATCCTCATGTCTAAGAAGAAGAACAATTTGGGAGAAATGAGGGGAGTTTCTTCAAAAAATACCGAATCCTGAAGTAGCTAATAGATCCTGACTTTTGATCGAGAGGAATTACGTGGAAACATATTGTCAACTTCGGGGAAGAGTCACTTCAGAGGATTTGAAGTGTCGAGCTTCTAAAAATCATGAATCCTGAAGTAGCGAAGAATATATCAGTCGTCTGTCAGTCAAAGACACATGGAGGGAGATCCTATACTCTAAGAGAAAGAGGGTGCAGAAGGTAGAAAACTCCCGAAGGGCCGTGAGCTAAAGCAGATATGAGGCGTTGATCCTGCGGGGACAGGTGTCGTCAAATCCTGCACTCCGGAGCGTAAGTACTTCAAAATATTTGAAGAGTGGAGGTGTGAGGACTCCTGAAGGTCGGATTCGTGAATTCATCCCAACCGTCCATTAGAGAGGGACACATGGCATAATATCTGCCACTTCGGAGAAAAATCACTATGGAAGAAAGTGGAGTTGGAGGAGCTAGAACTCCCGAAGGCTGAAGTTCATTTGAGTCATTGGATCAAGGGGACAGGTGTCAAAGGATCCCTCACTTCGGAGGTCATATACTTTGGAGGGAAGCGAGAGTGGAGTCCCGAAGTTAAAATTCCTGAAGGACGAAGCCAATAGGAGCAGTTGATAAACAGAGGGACACGTGGAGCGTGGATATTTACTCCAGAGGTTTGGTACTCCAGGGGAACAAGAGCAAGGGGGTGTTTGAAAACATCGAATTTTCCGAAGCACTAGAGCTCGAAGTCACTATGGGTCATTGATCTAAGCAAGGGGTTGGGACCATTGATCTCCACGCTAGTTGAACTTCGTCAGTTCAAAGTTCGGGGGAAAGGGAGTTTGTTGTTGTGAAAACAACCGAAGCCTGAATTCTCGAAGAAATCACAGCCATTGGATTCCATAGGAGCGCGAGCCGTAGATCTCGCCCAGGTAAGTTCGTCGATTCAAAGTTCAGAGGTTTTGAGGTTAGTTGTTGTGAAAAAGGCCGAAGCCCGAAGTCCAAAGCACCTTTTAGGGTTTATCCCCGGGTGACAACCCGATGTCATATGAGGAGAGGGGACTAGTGGAATGAGCTAACTCCCTCCAATTTAAAATTGCCAAGAGTGCTAGGAAAAGGGCCTTTGGGTTACATAGGACTTGCACCTAAGGAGATAAGGGACCTATGTTAAATCAATTTATGGGATAGCAGGGTTCTGAAGAGTCGATTCGATTCAGTGAATTGAACGATCCTAGACCGGGAGGTCGAGCAACCTCAAGGAGAGAGAGGAGGGTGTGCATCAAGTGGTATCAGAGCCTAGGAAAATGTTCTATATGATACCATGAAGTGGTATGAGAGATCTAATTCACTTGTAGATAACAGGGGAAGGAGTGTTGAAAGTGTGCAACCGTGAGCAGACAACCAGGTGGGATGAAGGGAAAGAACCAGTTGTGTTCTGGAAGCAGAGAAGATCCTGTGGAGCTCTTTAGGTGAGAAGTTGGAGTAAATAATCCAAATAGAAAGGAGTGCTTAGGAGAAGGAGCAAGTTCAAGGTGTGCACCTACACTCGTCAGGAGTGTAAAATCTTAGAGGAGGTTCCAGTAGGTGAACTAGAGGCTGACTGTAGCTCACAACTAGGGAGTGAAATCTTACAGACTTGCCAGGAGTTAGGTAGAAGGTGAAAATGGCTATTGAAGGCCATAAGAGATGTCGAGAAGAAGGCCGGAAATAAAAAACCAAGGAACAGATGGACAAAGAACTCAAGGAGATAAGAGCCGAAATGGACAGGCTAACACTAAAGATGTAGAAGCACGCACAAGTATTCTAGATGTATGAGTGGCCTCTAGAAATAAGAGTGAAATGGCCTGTTAAGAAGTTGTTAGCTAGAAGGCAAAAAAAAAATTTGAGGAGGTGGATGAGGGAAGTTGAAACCCTCAGTGACACAAAAGAGAATATGGTTTACATTTTTGAACCATAAATTGGAGAAATCCTCAATAAGGAGGAAGTGAGATCAGTGGAGGATCTCATGAACTTCTAGGAGGGAAGTGAAAAATTCAGATTTCCAGGTGGGAAATGAGATGATATCACTTGAAGATCTCATAGACTGCCAGGAGGGCAGAAGTGAAATCCCAATTTTCCAGGTGGGCAAGGGAGAAGAGATGAGACTGTCTGAGAGTCTCATGAACTCAACTGAGAGTTTATATAAGTAAGGAGTGTTGATGGAGGAGGATCAGAAATACATTCTGATAATTGGGGGAATTCAAATATTCCTGCCAAGCAGCCAAGTAGAGGCCAATGCACAAATTTCAGGTGTAGAAGAAGGACAACCAATTGTGACTGTCATAGAGGAGGAGGCGAAAGAGAAGACAATAATGTCTACCCCAACAGAAAAAGAGGAGCATGCAGTTAAGTTGCTCACTCAATGGGAGATGGACTTGGAGATGATGGAGGATTGGTTGAACAATACATAACCAAAGAAAGACTGCCAGGATGTAGTCATGCAAAGAGAAGCAGAATGCCAACATGAGGAGAAGCTAGAAGAAGCTGGAGTTGTACAAGTAGAGGAACTGACTGAATTCAATCTGTCAGAGGAGATAGCTGAGCAGTAGCTTAGTGAGGAGACTGCAGAATTGGAGTCTACAGTAGAGTGGCAAGCTAGTGCCATAGGAGATGGAGACAACATGGGAGATCAAGATGGTCTTGCCTTAGAGAAGTAAGGAATACTTCCAAGAATCCAACCAGTATATCAAATGGAAGAGGTCATTGAGGAGGTAAGGAGGCTCATGTTGAAGTCAACACAAGAAGTTTTCAGCAAGGAGAATTTGAACAGAGGAGGACCTTCCATAGTAGAAGGGAAGCAACAACAACAACAAAGAAGAGGAGCAGGTGGACAACTCCAAGGGAAATCTTGGGATCTAGGGGGATTTCAACAATGGAGCAGAGGAGATCATGCTTTTCCTAGAAGTGGAGTATGATGTAGGCGAATCCTTTCCACCTTAGCACACTCAAGCATTTCAGCACATCAAAGCGTATTCAAGAAGGGGGAGAGGCGCCAATCCTCTCATTTTTCCCTTAAATTTTAAAATTCAATGTAATTAAAAGCAATTAAATGTTGTAAGGATGGAAGAGATGAGCTGATTCCTTTGTACAGGAAATAGATAGAGAGGCCTTTAATGAAGTCTGAGTTTTACATATCTTGAGCTTTGCCTCAGATTTGAATATGTGTGCGATCATTTAATGTAATCTGCCTCAATAGATAGGCGTTGTAAATGGTGATTAGACACCACTAGTGTAGTTTGGAGGGAAAGAATCAATGATTCTCGCCTTCTATAAAGAATTGTAACTTATGCCCAATAGAGGCTACTGAAAGTTGAGATGAAATCATTGTAAGCAAAGGAGAGAAGAGTTCAGACTCTGTTGTAGTCCAGCCTGCACACATTGTAATTATGCATTCAAATTAAGGGAAAGAGCAATTTTTCTTGCCTATGAGTTTTCTGGGTGTTTATGTGTTTTATGAATTCATTTGAATGTCATCTGTGTGTTTTATTAATTTATGATGTAGATGTATGTGATAGGTTCCATCTGCGGGAGGAAGATAGAATTCACTATCTGGTTGTGAGTTTGTTGATTTGTTCTAGGTTCTTTGGGATAAATGCAAGGAGTGCATGATAGAGTGCTGAGAAATCTGTGAGCCAATGCAAGGCATGCGTATTTGAACTCTGCTTCAAGTTCAGAGGAGAACATGTCAGGTGGGCACACCAGAATAGTTTACAGAATCAGGAAGATCCTCAAGGTTACTGAACACCTTGGAGGACAAATTGTGCAGATAATGCACATAAGACAGAGTTGTTGAACACTCTGTAGAACTCTGCAAAGAGGGCATTGAGTAGGTGCAAGTGTGCACGAAAGGATTCTGTTTCGATTCCAAAGAGAAGGGTGTTAAGGAGAAGATACCCACAAAGTTACTGAACACTTTGTAATCTCAGCAAGGAGTACTTTGAGCAGGTGCAAAGAGTGCACAGGACCAACACATTTTGAAGTGTTGGAGAAGTTGAAGGAACCATACTTGATGAACACTCTGGGGGAAGAAGCTTTGTAAGGTGTGCATTGAGCGGGTGAAAGGAGTGCATTAATGAACTTGAAACAATTTAGGATTCAGGAGAAGACCTGTGCAAGGTGTGCACCAAGCCAACACTTGGATCAATGTTAATAAAGTATGAAAATTCAGATAGGTGCAAGGAGTGCGCCAAAAGTGGAGTGTTTCAACTCTTCACAAGCTCAGGAGGAAGAGCATCAAGTTGCTAGGAGGGCACCGAAAACCTTCTAAGGAAGCAGAAGGGATGAGAACCATAGGAGACTGAGCAATTTCAAATCTAAGAAGAGATAGCACAAGGTGTGTGACAAAGATGAACTTACTTCAAGTCCAACAGCTCAAGAGGGAGAGCACAAGTCGAGACTCAAAGTAGCAGAGATCGCAAGAGGATCAAAGGCTGCAACCTTTGAATATTTGAAAATCTTCCAATTTGGGATAAATGAGTAGCTCAGGAGGATGAGAGACAACAACTGTTGGATCAGTTGCAAGGAGATGATCTTGGTCATTGAATCCCATGTCCAGACACCAAAAGGAGTGCACAGAGGAGAAAGATAGATCCTAGCCATCGAATTTGAGTGCGAAGGATTGACATCCATCGGATCCAGGTAAAGTGCACGAGATTTAAACCTCTTTTTTGTGCATAAGACAATGAACTCACCGTAGTCCTGAACTCCCAAAGTGGATAGAGACCTTCCATCATCAAGAGAGAGACATGTGGCGGAAGATATGAGACACCGAAGAAATAACACTCCGAGATTTTTTCAGTTGAGCAAAGTGCAAAATCACCGAAGCTACGAAGCCGGAGCTCATCCTAGCCATTGGTGTTGGGAAAGACATGTGGTGGAGATCTGCGTGTTTCGAAAGAAGAGCACTTCGAGGGAAATGATGTGAGTTTCTTCAAAAATTACTGAATCCCAAAGTAGTGAATAGATCCCGACCGTTGATCAGGAGGAATTACATGGCATCATATTGTCAACTTCAGGGAAGATCCACTTTGGAGGATTTGAAGTGTCAAGATTAAAAAAATCCTGAAGCTTGAAGTAGCGAAGAATATCTCAGCCATCCATCAGCCAGAGACATGTGGCGGGAGATCCTGTACTCCAGGAGAAACAGGGTGAAGAAGGTATCGAACTCCCGAAGGGCCAGGAGCGGAAGCATATCTGAGTCGTCGATCCTACGTGGACATGTGTCATCAGATCTTGCCCTCCGGAGCATAAGTACTTCAAAATATTTGAAGACTGGAGGTACGAGGACTCCTGAAGGTTGGAGTCGTGAAGTCATCCCAACCATCCATTAGAGAGGGACACATGGCAAAAGATCTGCCACTTCGGAGAAAAGTCACTTTGAAATAAAGTGGAGTTGGAGGAGCCAGAACTCTCGAAGGTTGAAGCACCAAAGTTCATTTGAGTCGTTGGATCAAGGGGGATAGGTTTTGGAGGATCCCTCACGTCAGAGGTTGTACACTTAGGAGGGAAGCAAGAGTGGAGTCTTGAAGGTCAAAAGTTCCGAAGGCTGAAGCCAACATGAGTTGTTGATAAGAGGAGGGATGCATGGAGCATGGAGATTTACTCTGGAGGTTTGGTACTTCGAGGGAACAAGAGGAAGGGGGTGTTTGAAAACATGAAATTTTTTGAAGCATTAGAGCCTGAAGTCATTGTGGGATGTTGATCTAAGAGAGGGACATGGACTCTTGATCTCCGCACCAGTTGAACTTCACTGGTTCAGAGTTTGGGGGAAAGGGAGTTTGCTGCTGTGAAAATAGCCGAAGCCCGAATTGTCGAAGAAATCACAGTCGTCGGATGCCAGAGGAGTGAGAACCATAGATCTCACCCGAGTAAGTTTGTCGGTTCAGAGTTCATAGGTTTTGAAGTTAGCTATTGTGAAAAAGGTCGAATCCCGAAGTCCGAAGCACCTTTCAGGGTTTAGCCCCTGGTCACAACCCAAGGTCATATCAGGAGAGGGGCCTAGCGGAATGAGCTAGCACCCACCAATTTAAAATTTCCAAGAGTGCTAGGAAAAGGGCCTGCGGGTTACATAGGACCTGCGCCTAAGGAGATAAGGGGTCTATGTTAAATCAATTTGGGGGCTAGCAGGGTCCTGAAGAGCTGATTCAACTCAGTGAATTGAATGATCCTAGACTGGGAGGATGAGCAATGTAACATGCCACTCTGGCGCACTGAGCAAACATATTCTTTGAGGACACTTGCTCGCAAGTGATCCAGATTATTATGTTATTAAAACATTTGATTTTGATTATGAGGCGTTATGGGTTGATGACATGTTGTTTTATTGCATTGACATAGACATGTGCTGTTGACTTGGTTTTACTAAGTGTGCAGGATTTTGGACCTTGAGGATGCAGAGGCATCGATGGAACCCCTTGGACTCTAGATCGAGTCGGGGAGTGTAGCATTGGGGTTTGATTGTTTTACTGTGATATTAGTGCATCTGATTAGATGATATGATATGGATATATTCTAACATGATTCGTTGATGATGCAGGCTGACGATATCTTGCTGACCAGACTCACATGTGGAGTAAAGGGGTCACGCACAACTACCAGATATGTTGAGAGAGAGGTGTGGACAGCAGCCCTGCCATAGCCTACTAGCACTCCTGCCGTGGCTCGAACTGTAGGTTAACATCTACCTAGTTTGAGAGGACCCACAATGCCGTGAGAGAAGACTGTGACAGTTGCTCACGATGATTCTAAGGGATGCAGAATAAGGAGGGGGCCTTATTCCTTAGAGGCCCTTAGTCTCCCACAAGTTCACCTGGCAGAGTATTGACTCCGGGGATTTTTGATGTCTACCAAGTCATTCAAGAGGCGAGTGGAACCCTTGGAGCACATGGTGCATCCTGAACGGAATGTCGCGCAAGGGAACATAAGAGGCGAGTGGCACCCTTGGAGCACGTGGTGCATCCTGAAGGGCACGTCGTGCAAGGGAACAGATGAGGCGAGTGGCACCCTTGGAGCACCTAGTGTGTCCTGAAGGGAACGTCGCATTGTTAATGATAAATGAATGAACCTAGACGACCTTAGGACGAATAATGTGATAAGAATTTTTAAAACAATTTCCCTAATAAAATGTCGCCCAACACAAAAATTTAAGGTCTAGGTCTAAATTATGCTAGTGGTAAAATTTTAACTTTTAAAAAAAAAT
>JASDQU010735562.1:397993-452609 GCA_032191745.1 Picea mariana | reverse complement strand
TACTCTTTGTTAAATCTTGTAACACTAAGGGGGTAAACAATTAAATGATTCATAAAAATCTGTCATGGTAAAATTTAAAAAAAAAGGGAAATAATTGTTTTATTGTTTTATGATAATTTAAAACTATTAACTAAAAAGGGAAAAAGGAAAAAGGGGGTTAATTTCTACACCTGCCAATTTGAGTCCTAAATGAAAAGGGGAAAGAGGGAAATCTAAAATATTTAGGAAACTAGGAAAAGAGGGAAACACAAAAAGAAAAGGGGAACACAAGGGAAAAAGCAGAAAGTCAAACTTAGTAAGGTATCTACCATTAAGAACTTTCTAATTTAAAACTGAACTAGCAAATTGATAATGGGGAAAGTCATTAAAACCTGTAAGAGAATTTGGGGACACCTAGGAGTGATTCTAGGAGTGACTCTAGGTGGGTGAGGGAAATAAGGGAAATTAATTAATTAAAGAAATTCATTTGTGGAGGAGTGAAGGGGATGGGTGACACTTGTACGAGGAGGATTTTTAGGATTTAAATTTTAAAACTTTAATTAAATGAGATTTTAGGAAAGTAAGGGACTTCGAAACTCTATATAATGAAGGGAGGAGAAGAATGAAGGATCTTTTTCTGTTTGCGTAATGTTATGCTGCAGAAATCTCTACTTGACTGACTTAGCTTGTGGGAGTTGGGATACCTAGATTGGTGAGGAGTGGTAGCTCAGCCTTGTGAGGCGAGTTGGTAGCTAGATGATTCTCTGGTTAGCGTGTGTGGCCCCTTTGTGGCTCGGGGGGCTAAGGGGGAAGAAGAGTACCCCTAGCATTGGCTAGGAGGTACTGGTGAAGTCTTGTCTGTCGACAAGCGGGTGTTGCACGGAGCGAGCGGGACATCAACTCAGAGCGGGTGATCAGGCAACGATACATGTTCTTCATTTTGTATGGTAGATTATAGTAGTAATATGCTTGGATCTGCATGTTTAGTGGGTAAGTAAATTGATTGTCTAGCGTTATAGTTGTTGACTGAGTTTTTCTTAGCCTAGCTCGATGATTGATTGGCTCCCATGGCCTTCGATTCCCGGCATGTCTTGACCGCCTTGGGTGTATTGATTTGTGAAGTTTGTGGTTGTTTTTCCCTTCGTCCGTAGCTCATCAGTTCTCACCTGAGCAGTTGGCCCGGAGCCTGATCTAGGGTTGTCACTTCAATGTTAATAGACTTATGGATCTCACCACCCCGCTTTTCTGTGCGTGGATGATGAGCGAAGGACGTTCTTGTTAGCCATCTACCTCCGTTATTGTCCTTGGCTGATTGTTGATTCCGCCACATGGAAAAGACCTCTGCGTATGGATTATCTTGTGTCCTGGTTCATTTTTCTCTACGCCTTGACTGATAGAACCCATGCGATCATTCCATGAGTTTTCCCACTGGATCTTTGCGTTTCTCTTACTATTGTCCGCGTTGTATTGGTGTTATGGCAATGGAAAAATGAATTGATTCCCTGTCTGCATTTTTTTATTTGGTATTCTGGCAATGGAAAAACGCAATGATTTCATGTCTGCATTTTTTTTATTTGGTATTCTGGCAATGAAAAAGAGAAATGATCTCATGTCTGCAATTTATATATTTGGTATTCTGGCAATGGAAGGACGAAATGATATCATGTCTGCATTTTTTTTATTATTTGGTATTCTGGCAATGGAAAAACAAAATGACTTCATCTCTGCATTTTACATTTGGTATTCTGGCAATGGAAAAATGAAATGATTCCATGTCTGCATCTTTATATTTGGTATTCTGGAAATGGAAAAATGAAATGATTTCTTTGTCTGCATTTCGTTTTTACTTTGAGGTGATTTTTCCCTTGAAGAAGATTGTGTCTTGCACTTAATAATTTTTGTTTTTGATTACCTTGTTGCCTGACAAATTCACCCCTCTCTGGACTGCATTTCATTTTACTGCTGGGGTGATTTTTGCCCTTGTTGAATACTGAGTTAAGCATTAAACTTACTCCCATTGGATTCCTGTGTATGCCCACAAATTGCAATTAAATGATGATGTGTTTTTCCTGTTATTGCCCAGAGAAACGTTCTCTACGTCTTCCTGTTGATTGCCCACAATGTTTACCATTTTAATGTGACTGAGTTACTGTAATTGACACAAAGTTTGATTCTTTACTGATACCATCATTTTGTTACCACGGTTAACACACAAATTATATTACCACGATTTTACTCTCACAGGATCTTATTCTTTGCTGTTTAAATGCCCACGATTTTGCTTTTAATTGAGCTGAGATTGTTGTTTTAAATGCCCACGATTTTTTATTTTAAAATGAGACTGAGCTTGCCGTAAATGCCCACGATTTTGATTTAAAGCACTTGCCTAAGCTTGTTGATCTTGCCCACGATTTTTCCCTCTTAATAGCTTGACAATTTTCGCCAACTGTCATGTCTGCATGTTGCCTTGTATTACCAGGCTTTTGGCCTTTAGTTAATTGCGATTCATTTTTATTGGAATGATTTTCATTGCTTATGCCAGCTTGATCGCTCCTTTATTACTTACCAGTTGCATTTTCATTTAAGGATGTCGTAATTTCCCTACAAATTGCAGTTTAAGGCTGGTGCTTATACCCAATTTTTTTAGCTGACTGCTTGCTCCTTTAATAGAAACTCTTATCTTCCAGGTGGAAAGGGATGACGTGTTTTACACAACAGTTATTTAGTTTTCTTTAATGAACGATTTCTCCCTTAACAACCTTGGTTGGTACAATATTCATTGATTAAACCGACTTTTCAATTAGAATAGCCTTCGTTGATTGGAAAACATTTAATGGTTTAGTACAGCCTTTAATGATTAAACATCCTTGTATTGAACACAACAGTCTTTTATTTGTATTGCAGCCTTCCATTTGAATAGACAACCTTGATTGATTAGACAACCTCACTTCCTTCTTAGACAATTCTTAAGTTAATTAAACTTAGACTTGTCAATTCGGTCTTAGTAATGATTAAAGATGACTTGCTGATTGGTTAGTAATTGATGTTATTTAGATTGAAATTATTGACTAAAGTGTAATGAAGGATTTCCGAACGGATTCGTAATTGATGTGATTTTGATGGTAACTTAATGACTAATCTATAATTAGACATGCTAGTTAGATCATAATTATTGTTAATTAGATAGTAATTGTAGTTATGGTTTAGTATTGGTTATTTTAGATTTGTCATTTAGATGGTAATGATGGACAATGGTAATTAGACTTTCTAATTTGGTTAAACTTAAGTTAATTTGATTGTAAATTAATGGCTAATCAATAATTTAGACAGGTGAGTTAGATTTTACTTAATGTTTTTTTTTTGATGGAAAATTTTGACAAGTTTAGACTTGATGAGCGAATGGGGTGTTGGAAAAGCCGCGTAACAATTGTGTTTCTTTCCTTGAGTATCATTGTTCGGAGTCTTGTCGATCAAATGATTGGGTGTGGGTGTAGTCTTGAGTCAGAGTGTTCGGTCTCCTAGCACATGGGTTGGTCTTGAGTCTTGGCCCTTTAGATTATGTTTGCGCGAGGGTTATTGTCACACCTCTCATCTAGGGATGACATGGTTCCTAATGAAGGGATCATGGCGCACCCTATTGGTTAGTGATGAATCATATCTTGGTCGGAGTCAGTGCCTCCTATGTGAGTGTGGCTGAGCTTCGTATGTTGACTTGGGCGTGTGGGATGAACGCATTCAGGCTTTGGGTTCATGCATCTCGAGGTTCTCGTATTGTTCATCTAAGCTGTTGTATTGGGATGGGGATGTTGTCCCTTAGCTCGTAGGCATGGTCGAGTTGTGTTGGGCAGGTAGTCATTCCTCCATGTTATTCTGTGCGTGTTTTTCCCAGTCGCCCTTGTGCCTGTGTGTGGTGTCATAGTTTCCTGTTGCCTGGGTTGCGTGCTTTTGTTCGTCATTTGGGGTGTGGTCATATTGTTGTTATCATTTATTTCTTTCCCTTTAAACAAATATTTTTTTTTGGCTTCGCCCGTGGCCACATCAATGTGGTTGTTACATATGGTATCAGAGCGGGTTCAACCCGGGACTTGGGATTGCTACAGCTTTCGTTGATATGATTTGATTATAATGTTGCTAATTGAGTTGACTTGTATTCGTGCAGGTAATCATGGTTAGAGGATGCTGCGGAGGCAGACAACGGGGTGCTAGGGGAGGAGGCGCGACGACTCCAGTAGCAGCCCCGCCTTAGGGGTCTAATCCCCAGGGAGATGAACAGGTTGTCGGGCAGGAGCAGATAGAAGTTGGTGATGTGGTCAGAATGATGAGATCTTTTCAGCGCATGTCTGAGGCACTGATCAGCCATTTGGATAGAGATGAGGCCAGGGCACCAACACCCACTGAGGGTCCACCGCGCGCTCCGGTCGGTACTGGTAGCATTCACCATGAAATCGAGAAGGTCAAATTTCTCGAGTTCTTTGGTGCCCCGGACAGCGTAGCTGCCGAGGCATGGTTGGAGAATATGACGATGTGATTTTAACTTCAAGATTATACCTCCAACATGAAGGTATGCATGACGGTATTCCAACTGAAAGGAAGCACTCTTCTATGGTGGAAGACGCTCCTACTGCAGCTGAACATGGTCCTCGAAGACGTGTCATGGGAACTATTCGAGGAACGGTTCCGAGAGAGATACCTATCAGAGGAATTCATTGAGCATCAACTCAACGAGTTCAATGCCTTATGACAGGGCGGTCGTATGGTGCCCGAGTACGAGGCCTATTTTATGGAGCTGCTCCAGTATGGTCCGCATCTTAACACTGAGAAACTTAAGGTCAACAGGTTTGTGTTCAGCCTTAACAACAACATACGTGCAAAGGTTAGGATTTTGATGCCTCAAACCTTGCATGATGTCGTCCAGAAGGCCCTCATAGCTGAGGAGGAGCTTATCAGTGGGGGTCAGACCAGGACTCCAGTGAGACCAGCAGGGCAGGTGTCATCTAGTGCACAAAAACATTAGACACCAGCCAAACATACACTAGGGTATCATGGCTTCCATAGGGGATCCACTTTCACTACACCTCGACGACTGATGCCTCAGCAGCAGACACCTTATTGGGGACCACAGCATTAGAAGTCACGTCGACCGTAGCAACAATAGTTTAGGCCTGCTTAGTAGAACAAACTAGGATTCCAGGCTGGTGGGTCTTCATCTTCTACTTCGGTTACCAGGACTACTGGGATGAAGAAGGGGTGTTGGACATGTGAGGAGCCACACTACCAACGTGACTGCCCTGTGGAGAGGACTAGAGCATCTGGATCATTCGAACCCACTACCATGGGAGATTTGGGCAAGGCCCATCGGATTCATGCAGTGGTGAATAACTGCCAGGCAGAGCATCAGTCGACTGTGCTCGAGACGACAGGTACCGTCGTTGACTAGACCCTTAGTATTTTGATAGATCCCGGTGCTACCGAGAGTTTCATTTTTGGTGTAGTGCTAACAAAGATTAAGGTAAAGGTAGTCAAATAGGATGAGTTTAGCTTCGTAGAGATGGCCTTAGGAGCCAAAAAAAGGTTGGAGGAAAGGTTACGGGCCGTATCCTTAACCTGGGAGAGTTTGTCACCATGGCCAACCTGTACATTACAATCTTAGGATCTTATGACGTTGTGATCGGTATGGACTGGTTGGAATCGCATGAGGTGATACTCAACTACAAGACGAAATGATTAAGCTTGGTCGATGATGAGGGACAGAGACATGTAATTGTAGGAAAAAATTAGGGAGTTTCCCTGAGGTTCATCTCTTCCTTGCAGCTATGGAAGAGCATGTGTAAGGGGTGCAAGATTTATGTGATCCTTGCATTAAACGAGAAGGGAGTAGCGGAAGGTTTAGAACACCTTCCGGTGGTGAGAGAGTTTGCGGACGTATTTCTGGAGGAGTTACCTGGGATGTCTTTGGAGAGGGAATTGGAGTTTACTATAGACCTAAAACCGGGAACTRAATCGATAGCTAGAACGCCTTATTGGATGTCGACCCCATAATTACAGAAGTTGAGAATGCAACTGAAAGAATTGCTGGACCTGGGACTGATACATCCAAGTGTGTCACCATGGGGTGCGCCTGTTATTTGCATAAGAAAGAAGGATGGGTCGTGGAGGCTTTGCATTGACTATCGTTAGTTGAACAAGGAAACGATCAAGAATCAGTATCTGTTGTTGAGGATTGATGATCTGTTCAATCAAATGAAGGGCTCGACGGTGTTCTCAAAGATTGACTTGCAATCAGGATACCACCAGTTGCGGATTACGGAAGATGACGTCCCTAAGACCGCCTTTAAGACAAGGTTCGGACATTACGAGTTTACTGTTTTACCATTTGGATTGACAAATACCCCAGGGGTATTTATGAGTTTGATGAACAGGGTGTTCCGTGAGTACTTGGACAAGTTCATCCAAGTATTCATTGATGATATTTTGATTTACTCTCGAATTACAAAGGAGCATATGAGCACTTATGCTTGGTACTACAGTTTCTGCGAGAGCACAAATTGTATGGGAAGTTGTCCAAATGTTCATTTTATCAATCAAAGATTCACTACTTAGGGCATGTCATCTCCGGCGAAGGCATCGCCATGGATCCAACAAAGGTCGAGGCTATTATGGAATGGCCTGCACTGACGAATGTCCCAGAAGTGCATAGCTTCATGGGTTTAGCATTTTACTATCGACGGTTCATCGAGGGATTTTCGAAGATAGCAAATCCGATCACGGAATTGCAGAAGAAAAAAAAGAAGTTTGTTTGGACCGAGAAATGCGCGGAAGCATTTCGGAGGCTCAAGGAGTTGTTGACAACAAAAATGATACTAAAGGTCCCTGACATCAACACAGACTTCTTGGTATGCACTGGCGCATCCAAGGAAGGCTTAAGCGGAGTCTTGATGCAAGACGAACGAGTGATCGCTTACATCTCGAGGAAACTGAGAAGGCATGAGGAGAACTACGCGACGCATGGTTTGGAGTTGTTAGCCATCGTATATGCCTTGAAGGTTTGGAGACACTACCTTGTTGGATGAAAATTTGAGCTAAATATTGGCCACTATGGACTACAACACATCTTTACGCAAAGCGACCTGAATGCGCGACAACGACGTTGGTAGGAATTGCTTAGCGAGTATGACTTTGAGATTACTTACATAAAAGGAACAGTGAACCGAGTGGTAGATGCTTTGTGTCAGAGGCCACACATATTTTTGGTGTTGCCTCTTCAGACGAATCTACGTGAAATGATTCTAACTTTACAACGTGACGATGACTGGTACAAATAGGTCGAGGGTTTTATCGGACAAAACAGAATGATGGTACCAAGATTTGAAGGATTTTCGTTTGATAGTGATGGTTTATTGAGGTTTAAAAATCAGATTTGCATACCGCTGAACAACGAGTTGAGGATGTTGATCCTAAGTGAGGCTCATAGATCAATTTACATGGCTCACCCGGGAGTCACGAAGATGAGGGCATACCTTAAACCCTTACTCTTCTGGAAGGGAATGAAGGCATACATAGTCAACTATGTGGCCAGATTTCTAGAATGTCAGCAAGTAAAGGCTAAACATAGACACCCAGCAGGATTACTACAACCACACGCTATTCCATAATCGAAATGGGAGGTTATTTCGATGGATTTTAATGTTGGATTGTCGCTGATGGCAAGGAGACATGACTCAATTTTTGTAGTAGTAGACACTCTGACGAAGAGTGATCACTTTATTACTGTGCGTACAATGTATCAGGCACCTGACATAGCTAGAGTTTTCATCAGTGAGATTGTGAGGCTGCATGGCGTGCCTAAGAGGATTATATCAGATCGAGGATTGATGTTTACTGGACAATTTTGGACGAGTTTGCAAGAGGCCTTGGGAACCCAACTTAACTTCAGTACGACATATCACCCGGAGACTGATGGGAAGACTGAACAAATGAACTAGACCTTGGAAGACATGTTGCGCATGTATGTAATGGTCCAACAAAAGCGTTGGGAAGAATCCTTGCCACTGGTGGAATTCACTTATAACAACAGTTACCAGAGCACCATTAAGATGGCGCCTTTCAATTTTCTTTACGGGCAACCATGTCGGATGCCTTTGAGTTGGGATTGGCTTGAGGATAGGGTCCTGGTGGGACCTGAAGTGATCCAAGAAATGAAAGAGAAAATGCAAACAATAAGACAAAGGATTAAAGAAGTGCATGATCAACAAGAGAGTTATGCCGATGCGCATCGTGTCGACCGTAGTTACGAGGTTGGCGATAGAGTCTTCTTATGGGTTAAACTACATAGGAGTTTGATCAAATTTGGAAAGGGAGCTAAACTCGCTCCTAGGTTTGTGGGACCTTTCAAGATTGTGGAGAGAAAGGGGCTCGTGGCCTATTGACTAGCCTTGCCTGATTCTTTGAGGCGTATGCACGATGTTTTTCATGTATCTATTTTGAGACATTATATTAGTGATCCTGCACATGTTATTGACATGAGTTCCTTGTAGGTATCGGACGAGGGGGCGCTCATGGCTGAGCCAATCAACATCTTAGATCATTGCATTCGACAACTATGACACTGAACAATAGATCAGGTCAAGGTCCAGTGGGACAACTATAGTCCGCACTTGACGACCTCGAAGGATGCATATGATATGCGCCAGCAGTTTCCATTTTTATTTGATAGATAGAATTATGATACTTTGATACACATTATTCCGACACTTATACTGTGAAACTTCGGAACAAAGTTTAGACAAAGAGGGGGTGTATGTAACATCCCGCTCTGGCACACTGAGTGAAATTATTCTTTGAGGACACTTGCTCGCAAGTGATCTAGATTATTATGCTATTAAAACATTTGATTTTGATTATGAGGCATTATGGGTTGATGACATGTTGTTTTACTGCATTGACATAGACAGGTGCTATTGACTCGGTTTTACTAAGTGTGCAGGATTATAAATAAAAATAAAAACAACATAAATAATAATTATACTCTTCGTTAAATCTTGTAACAAGAAGGGGGTAAGCAATTGAAATGATTCATAAAAAAATTTTATGGTAAAATTTTTTAAAAAAGGGAAATAATTATTTTATTATTTTATGATAATTTAAAACTATTAACTAAAAAGGGAAAAAGTAAAAACGGGGTTAATTTCTACACCTGCAAATTTGAGTCCTAAATGAAAAAGGGAAAGAGGGAAATCTAAAATATTTAGGAAACTAGGAAAAGAGGAAAACATAAGAAGAAAAGGGAAACACAAAGGAAAAAACAGAAAGTCAAACTTAATAAGGTATCTACCATTAAGAACTTTCTAATTTAAAACTGAGCTAGCAAATTGATAATGGGGAAAGTCATTAAAACCTGTAAGAGAATTTTGGGACACCTAGGAGCGATTCTAGGAGTGACTCTAGGTGGGTGAGGGAAATAAGGGAAATTAATTAATTAAAGAAATTAATTTGTGGAGGAATGAAGGGGATGGGTGACACTTGTACGGGGAGGATTTATAGGATTTAAATTTTAAAACTTTAATTAAATGAGATTTTAGGAAAATAAGGGTCTTCAAAACTCTATATAATGAAGGGAGGAGAAGGATGAAGGATATTTTTTATTTGCGTAACGTTACGCTGCATAAATCTCTACTTGACTGACTTAGCTTGTGGGAGTTGGGATACTCGGCTCAGTGAGGAGTGGTAGCTCGGCCTTGTGAGGTGAGCTAGGAGCTAGCTGATTCTATGGTTAGTGTGTGTGGCCCCTTTGCGGATCGAGGGGCTAAGGGGGAAGAAGAGTACCCCTAGCATTGGCTGGGAGGTATTGGTGAAGTCTCATCGGTCAGCAAGCATGTGTTGCACGGAGCGAGCGGGACATCATCATGCAACAATACACCTTCTTCATTTTGCATGGTAGATTGTAGTAGTAATACGCTTGGATTTGGATGTTTAGTGGGTAAGTAAATTGATTGTCTAGCATTCTAGTTGTTGACTGAGTTTTCCTTAGCCTAGATTGATGATTGATTGGCTCCCATGGCCTTCGATTCCCGACATGTATTGGCCGCCTTGGGTGTATTGATTTGTGAAGTTTGTGGTTCTTTTTCCATTCATCCCTAGCTCATCAGTCCTCTCCTGAGTAGTCAGCCAGGAGCCTGATCTACGGTCGTCACTCGGCATTAATAGACCTATGGATCTCAATGCCTTGCTTTTTTGTGCATGGATGATGAGCGAAGGATGTTCCTGTCAACCGTCTACCTCCATTATTGTCCTTGGCTGATTGTTGATCCCACCATCTGGCAAAGACCTCTGCGTATGGATTATCTTGTGTCCTGGTTGGTTTTTCTTTGCGCCTGACTGATAGAACCCCTGCGATTATTCCATGACTTTTCCCATTGGATCCTTGCATTTCTCTTATTGTTGTGTGCGTTGTATTGGTGTTATGGCAATGGAAAAATGAATTGATTCCCTATCTTCATTTTTTTATTTGGTATTCTGGCAATGGAAAAACGCAATGATTTCATGTATGCATTTTTTTTATTTGGTATTCTGGCAATGGAAAAGAGAAATGATTTCATGTCTGCAATTTATATATTTGGTATTTTGGTAATGGAAGGAAGAAATGATATCATGTATGCATTTTTTTTTATTTGGTATTCTGGCAATGGAAAAACAAAATGAATTCATCTCTACATTTTACATTTGGTATTCTGGCAATGGAAAAATGAAATGATTCCATGTCTACATTTTTATATTTGGTATTCTGGCAATGGAAAAATGGAATGATTTCTCAATCTGCATTTCATTTTTACTTTGAGGTGATTTTTCCCTTGAAGAAGACTGTGTATTGCACTTAATAAATTCTGTTTTTGATTACCTTGTTGCCTGGCAAATTCGCCCCTCTCTGGACTGCATTTCATTTTAATGCTGGGGCGATTTTTTCCCTTGTTGAAAACTGAGTTAAGAATTAAACTTACTGCCATTGGATTCCTGTGTATGCCCACGAATTGCAATTAAATGATGATGTGTTTTTCCTGTTATTGCCCAGAGAAACATTCTCTACGTCTTCCTATTGATTGGCCACGATTTTTACCGTTTTAATGTGACTGAGTTGCTGTAATTGACATAGAGTTTGATTCTTTACTGATACCACCATTTTGTTACCACGGTTAACACACAGATTATATTATCACGATTTTACTCTTACAGGATCTTATTCTTTGTTGTTTAAATGCCCATGATTTTTCTTTTAATTGAGATGAGATTGTTGTTTTAAATGCCCACGATTTTTTCTTTTAAAATGAGACTGAGCTTGCCTTAAATGCCCATGATTTTTATTTAAAGCACTTGCCTGAGCTTGCTGATCTTGCCCATGATTTTTCCCTCTTAATAGCCTGGCAATTTTGGCCAACTGTCATGTCTGTGTGTTGCCTTGTGTTACCAGGCGTTTGGCCTTTAGTTAACTATGAGTCATTTTTATTGGAATGCTTTTCATTGCTTATGCCAACTTGATCGCTCCTTTATTACTTACTCGTTGCATTTTCATTTAAGGATGTCGTAATTTCCTTGCAAATTGCAGTTTAAGGATGGTGCTTGTACCCATTTTTTTAGCTGACTTCTTGCTCCTTTAATAGCAACTCTTAGCTGCTAGGTGGAAAGGGATGACGTGTTTTACACAACAATTATTTAGTTTTCTTTAATGAATGACTTCTCCCTTAACAACCTTGGTTGGAACAATATTCATTGATTAAACTGACTTTTCAATTAGAATAGCCTTTGTTGACTGGACAACATTTAATGGTTTAGTACAACATTTAATGATTAAACATCCTTGTATTGAACACAACAGTGTTTTATTTGTATTGCAACCTTCCATTTGAATAGACAACCTTGATTGATTAGACAACCTTACTTCCTTCTTAGACAATTCTTACGTTACTTAAACTTAGACTTGTCAATTCGGTCTTAGTAATGATTAAAGATGACTTGCTGATTGATTAGTAGTTGATGTTATTTAGATTGAAATTATTGACTAAAGTGTAATGAAGGATTGCCGAACGAATTTGTAATTGATGTGATTCTGCTGGTAACTTAATGACTAATCTATAATTAGACATGCTAGTTAGATCATAATTATTGTTAATTAGATAGTAATTGTAGTTATGGTTTAGTATTGGTTATTTTAGATTCATCAATTAGATGGTAACGATGGAAAAAGGTAATTAGACTTTCTAATTTGGTTAAACTTAAGGTCATTTGATTGTAAATTAATGGTAATCAATAATTTAGACATGCGAGTTAGATTTTACTTAATGTTTTTTTTTTTTTATGGAAATTTTTGACAAGTTTAGACTTGATGAGCGATTGGGGTGTTGGAAAAGTAGCATAACAGTTGCGTTTCTTCCCTTGATTATCGTCATCCAGAGTCTTGTCGATCGAATGCTTGGGTGTGGGTGTAGTCTTGAGTCAGATTTTTCAGTCTCCTAGCGCGTGGGTTGGTCTTGAGTCTTGGCCCTTTAGATTATGTTTGTGCCAGGGTTATTGTCGCACCTCTCATCTGGGGATGGCATGGTTCCTAATGAAGGGATCATGGTGCACCCTATTGGTTAGCGGCGAATCATATCTTGGTCGGAGTCAGTGCCTCTCGTGTGAGTGTGGATGAGCGTTGTATGTTTACTTGGGCGCGTGGGATGAACGCATTCAGGCGTTGGTTTCGCGTGCCTTGAGCTCATAGTCTTGTTCATCTAAGCCATTGTATCGGGATGAGGATGTTGTCCCTTAGCTCATATGCGTGGTCGATTTGTGTCGGGCGGGTAGTCGTTCCTCCATGTTATTCTGTGCATGTTTTGCACAGTCACCCTTGTGCCTGTGCATGGTTTCATAGTTGCCTGTTGCCTGGGTTGCATGCTTTTGTTCGTCGTCTGGGGTGTGGTCATACTGTCTTCGTCGTTGCCTTCTTTCCCTTTAAACATTTTTTTTTTTTTTTTGCTTCGCCCCTGGCCTTATCAATGTGGTTGTTACAAGCAACCTCGATGAGAGAGAGGGGGGTATGCATCAAAATGCATTGTTGTCTATCTTCTAGAACAAATAATTTAGTGAGTTCAAAAGAATATAATGCAACGATATGTATATATTTTAATTAATTGTTTTTTTTTTTACAAAATTTCAATTAATCATCTCAAAATAAAATATTTTTTATGATAATATTGTTTTTGTATTTTTTTATTGGTTTTGATATAACAGTTTCATTAATGAATTATACAACGAATCACACCTCTATTATTTGTAACAATGTAAATAATCTATATATTAATTAATCAACAAGACAACAATTTATGAGTTTTGACAATGCAATAAAATAAGAAACCCATTTTATTATATATGAATAAGAGACCCATCATCATACAAAATGAGACAATGTAAAGGTCCACAATAATCAAAATGAAACCAATATGTAATTGTTACACTTATTTTTAACATGTCCTCATGCAATTGGGACATTATATTGACTACATTAAATGAAATCCCTAATTTTCACATACAATTATTCCAAAACATACAACTTGTAGTAGCATTCAATTATATTGATTGGCATTCATCACTTGAACTGTTGTCATCGTGAAATCTATGCGCATGCCTCATTTTTTCATCACTTTTAGGCGACATTGTACTTTGATTATTTAAACTAATGTTTTCTTTATCATCTTGTTTTTGATGTTCGACATTTTCATGTTCCATCTACACACATCAAAATAAAGTGTAATAAGTAAATCTACATTTATATAGTAGAATATACATGATTCATAAATAAAAAAAACATGCCATAGCAATGAGTGATTCATAAAGAATACACATGATTTCGAGGTCATGCCACATGTCATGTCACAAAATCTCTTTTGTTGGTTGCACTCCATACTTTGTTTCCTGGATTTTTAATATGCCATGACAATACATAGTTGATATGATTAATACACATGTTTATTATTGTTCCACTAATTATAAAACAAGGTAATTTAAGTAACATAACTATTTACAAATTGTTCAATTAAACCTTGATACTTCAACAGATACTCACAACCCTCATTTAACCCAATGTTGATCAATTCTTTGGTTTGATCTTATTTGTATGTTAGCACCTATTAGAAGAAATCCATGGATGAGTGTAAATCAATTATCTAAATACGATTATCACAAGAAATATAAAATATTAAGTAAGGGTGAAAACATAAGTACTCACAAACTTTGCGATCAACCCTTTTCTTCCTTGTTGTCTTGTCTTATGTGCTGAATGGGTTCCATTTTTCTTTTTCTTTTCTACAAAAAAATAATTGAAAATTAGTATTTCATATGATAAATTATATTTGATGTACATAAAATAATAAATGAATGATTACATACCTCTGATGCACGTTTTTGTTGAGATGCCTCCTCCTGTGATGCAATTATGTTCATTTCTTTTGACATCTCCTTATAAAAAAATTTGGACATCCTTACCAAGATGTATTGGTATTCCCCTCATTTGTCGCTTGTAATTTTCATGATCTTCCTGAAAAACAAAAAAAACAAAATATTTTTTTTTTAAATTGACATGAAAGTAAATATAGAAAAATAATTAATTTGGTAATTTTTGGAACATATTATAAAAAACATGTTTAGTAATAGTACTTTTTAAATTATTCTTTTTTTTTTATTGTAAATTTTTTCTATTACAAGTCTCACGGGTCTCATTGACCATTTCTCCAGAAACACTTCATGTAGTTTATGTATAACATGATTCTTGGAGTGATGAGCCATTGGATTGATTTTATATTGGTCATCCTTCTTTGGTATGTTACAATTTTCAAGTAAAAGTACAAGTGTTTTGAACTTATATAGATAATTTTCAATGCAAGAAAAATCATTGGAATTTAAATAAATCAATTGATTTTCAAGTTGGTGGGCTCGAATCTCATTGTTTTTATCAAATACAGTTTCCAACTTTTTCCATGCATCATATGGTTTTCCAACTCATTGAAGGTGAAACCATAAATCACCAAAGATCAACATTCTAATTAATCCATGAGCTTCATCATTTTTACTAGCCCATTTGGTTTTCTTTGAAGCATCAATGGGGGTAGTTTGTTTTTCCAAGTTAATATAGTAAAGTATTTTACTTTTTATTACAAACTCCCTATGGGATTTCCATTAGAAGTAGTTGAATTGGTGATAAAAAAATCAATTGGACTAGCCATATTAAAATTTGTAGGTAACAAGACTTCAAAAGCATAAAATAATTGTCTAGATGAAAATCTCTTGAAAAAATAGGAAGTTTAAAACAAGCACTAAAAAAGAACTCCGGATGTATAAATTATTCTCTTTTTAAAAAGGCATAAAAAGTAACCGAAGTCCTACATGGAAGGTAGAGGTTGGCTCAAATGCTAATGTGCACAATGCTAATGTGTGCACAATGAGGTTGCTAAGTAAAGAAAAAAATATGTTCCTTTAACTTTTCCTATAAGTTCACTTTTACAAATAAGTTATTTTTTCAACAAGTGACCCACTTTTATAAAAATAAAAATAAGTAAGAATCACTTTTACAATGAAGTTACTTTATAAATAAAATTGCATGCAAAAAATAACTTTAAAAAATCGTAATAAAAAGAATGACTTGAACTCAAGATTTCTTATTTAATAATGTAACTTTCAACCAAGTGAGATAATGCAAAATATATAACGAATGTTATGAAGGAAAAGGGGGTCCTTCTTTTAAAACATTTTGTCTCAAAGTGCATTCTTACTCCCAAAACATTTATTTTACCCGCAAAAAGCTTTAATGCAATTGGACACAAAAATACGTGAAATTTTAAAAATTTAAATCCAAAACTTGATAATATCATGGTTAGATATTGGTTAGTCTACCCCAAAAATACAAGTTTCCTCTTTATTTTTGATTTGTTGAGATTGCATAAAGCACAAAGCCAAGAACATGTGTAGAAAAGAAAACACTTCCTACTTTGATTATAGTTTAATGCAACTTTTATTTAATGTCAATTAATCATTACAAAATTAAATGATTTTTATAGTAATATTAAACCTTTATTCATTGTAATAATGTAAATCATTCCAACATAATATTTTACAACACTAGATATTGCAATAGATAAGAAACCAAATTTAGTATATGGAAATAAGGGATCCTTCATCATACAAAAGGGGAAACATTAAGGTCCAAAATAATCATAATGTCAATAATTAATCGTTACAACTATTGGTAACTCGTTGTCATAAAAATTGGGAAAATATGTCCCCATTAAACAAAATCTATGATTTTTATAGAAAAATATTCTTAAATATCAAAATTGTAACATTCAATTCTATTGATCATTATTCATCACTTGAAATTGTTTTCATTTCACAAGCAACTTGCATGTCTCATTTTTTCATCATTTGTAGGGGATATTATACATGGGTTAATTGCAATGTCTTCTTAATTAACTTGATTTTGTTCTTCCTCTTCATGTTCCATATACAAACCTACAGATAAAGTCTAATGAATATATCTCAATTTTTAGTCTAATATATGTGATTGTATAAATTGGAAAGTGTACCATGGTAGTGCATGATTAAAAAATAATACACATTCTTTTGAATCCATTATTCATGCTATCTCTCAACATATCTTTAGGTGGATCCATTCCCTAGTTTGTTTCCTGTAGGCATTATACATCACAATAATATATATATATATATATATATATATATATATATATATATAAAGGTTTCTTATTGTTCCATTAATTATTAAATAATGATAGTAAAACAACATAGCTACTTACAAATTGTTTAATTAACTATTGATACTCTAACATATATTTACAACCCATATGTAATCCAATGTCAATCAAATGTTCAAATGACTCTTGCTTATACATTAGCACCTAATAGAAAACATCTATGGATGATTGTAAATTAATTAAAATATAAACATAAAATATATGGAATGTTAAGTAAGGAAAATGTAAGTATTCATAAAATTTGTGATTAATCATTTTCTGACTTGTTATCCCATCTTATGTGTTGAATGGGTTCCTATTTGTTTTCTTTTTTGCAACAAAGCAATTGAAAATTAGTATTTTTTGAATACACCAACTTGTAGATGCTATTGATGGTCTATGTACCGTGATAGGAAAGCCACAAGTGTACAATGATATGGGATTTTTTCAACATTATACTGGATTTCAGACTAATTCAAGGCGTTATAGTATGCTATATACATAAAGATATGCTTTTATTTTGATTACAAAACAATTCAATGTGTTGATTGCAGTGTATGCAAGCATAGGGAACATGCTTGTTGATTGGGTAATGGGGTTGTATGGAAGTGTATAGGGTACTATCAAAAGAGAATGAATAACATTCTTATTTCCACTTACTAGCACTCATTTTCCATGACTTTGGTTGAAAATCTAGTGACACTTTTAGTTAGAATTTGCATGTTACAGTGATGACACTTTTAGTTAGAATTTGCATGTTACAGTGATGACACTTTTAGTTAGAATTTGCATGTTACAGTGAGGGTAGGCTGTAGATTTGGTCACTCATGAAGTTTAGTTGAGGGGTGTTCAATAATGTGATATCATTATTCCTTAGTGACCATTAGTCTCTCAACATGGGAGACAAAATTTTATTTAATGAGGTCTCAATAGTGACACCATTTCCCCCACCAAGAAAGTTGAATCCTTGAAAGACATACATTAACATTGAACCTTGGTACTCACTGAAAGGTAAGTCTTGAAGAGAATGGAGAAGCATGGCACCCTTGGTATTTATTATAAGTTGTCAAGTATACATGGAAATATGGTTTATTAAACATATAAAAGATGGTCTCTTTAACATGCAAATTTTATTTAATATGAGAAGAATAATTATATAGTTTATGCATTTTAATATAAAGGAAACATTAATTAAACGAATAGTAGTATGATTGAACATATAGATAGTTGGGTATCTCATAGAAAAGACAATCAAACTAGTTGATTGAAATAAATTAGAAAATGAATGAATTTTAGAATGCGTATGAAATGAAAATAAAGTAATTTTAATTAACTAGAATTTGATTACTTGTGTGAGAAGTTAAAGAGAGTTAATAAATAAGTAAAGTAGTAGATTCATATGCGCTCACTAAAATATAAAATTAGGAGGGGATAAAGGGGAAACCTAAGAGTAAAAATAGTAAATGTGGGAGTTGGGTGATGATATCATTATTTTATATTTTTAAATAAGTAATTACTTATGAACTTGTGCATGTGAGTAACGCACAGGTGGGTGGATAATAGATAATTACTAATTTAGTAAATTATATTTTTGTAGGATATGGACAAGTGGATTGATCCACAAACCTATAAAATCAAGGCTTGATCGAGAGAAAAAAACACTTTTTGCACCCTAATGCTAGATGATTATCATAATACTTAATTAAATTTATATTGGTGATTGTTTAAGAGTTTGATCTATTGAAGAGTGTTCTTGAGGTGAGGATTTCCTCTCAATATTATAGGTTATGGGATAAAATATCACAGGGATCTCATAGGGTGAATGGAAATATCTCCCTAGGATATTCCTATTGATCCTAGATAGAAAAAAATAGATTTCTATGGTATTCCTTAGATCCAAACAAGAAACTCCTTTTATAGAAAGAGAGGATAGATTAGAATACCTTGTATTTGAAGGATGTCCTTGTGTATCCTAACTATTGTAGATCCTGAAATGTAGCTAGCTCCTGCACACAAGTAACAAACAAGAACCAATCTCTTTTTTCTCCTAGTGTTAGAAATAACTAATTCTATTTAGATCTAACTTGATCTATCAATCACAAGATCAGATCCAAGCATTTACAAATTGAAATAAAAATCATTTGGGGAAAAACCATTGATATATAGATTAAAATGAAGAAAATACATCAAGATCATACCTTTGGATGTAGATGCAATTCTTCTTTGGCTCCTTGCTCCTTGCTTCTCCTTGGATTATTGATCAAGTTAGGCACTTTTATTTCTGGTTGTTGTGAATAGGAAAATATCCTATGCAAATGAACAACATAACAATACTTTTGATTCCTCCTCCCTTTATCAAGAATTTCCTTTGTTATATATCCTTGGAAGAAGCTTGGGAGAGATTCTAGATCTTCTAGAGACCACTAGAGACTCAAATGTTGTGAGTTACAAGGTTCATGCCATAAAGATATAATTCATCCCTCTCTTATCTCTTCATAACTCTATGAATATAAAAGGTTTGAAATATCATCGCTTGTTGTAGCATAGTTGATGTGTGATGATCATTGCATGTTGTCTCCTATGAGACTCGCGATGACCTCCAAAAAGGGAACAAATATCAAGAAAAACATGTATTTTGGCTTTCATCTTCTTGTGAAATCCCTTTTGTCCTGCTGGGTGTAAATTAAGGATATAACAGATTCCCCCTAATGTGTGAGGTTAGGAAAGGAATGGATGGCTGAAACACTTTACAATAAAATAGTGTCCATGTGAGGTGACATAAGGAGAGAGAAAATGAGGTTTAGAAGTCAAATATGTCCTGCAATCAAACACCAAGGATGATAGCATAAATAGACCATCTCCTAGGTAGACATACTTAGACTTTGAATGAGCATGGCTTCCAAACAATATACTGCGGATCCATGATATGAAATGCTAGACCATGGCCATGAAATAATACACAACATATCCATGTCATCAATAAGATCGTAGCCACAAGAAAATACAATGTGTATCTAAGTCATGAACATAATCATAGACACCAATAAATACAATGTGGATCTATGACACATCATATAGATATCAGGAAGACAATGAACACTAAGGCAATTTGTCCTGAAATATTCAAAGTATTGATAGACGCGTGATATAATCAATCAAAGCATGGGAGGGGATGCTATAAAGGAATGATATGGCCCCAACCCAAAGTATTCTTCCTAAACCATGATGGTATGAACCTACAACATGCGAATAAATGAGCCGATGTTGAGCATGGTAGAAACTATTTGATTACTGATCATTGATGTATAACATTAATAGATGTGAGGGGACCCACTGATGATGAAGATGGAGCCCCAGGTACCTAGTACAATCTACCGAGTGTGTATATATGATCTGGTGTTAAACACTCATAGAATCAATCGATCATGAGTCAATGGTGTAAACTCACTTTCGATCACAAGGAGGTCTGCCATTAATGATTACATGCTCCAAGGTACTACTCGGTTTCTAGATCCCTCTCCTAGATAATTTGTTGAAGCCGATAGGAAGAGGATTTTCAAAGGAGGGCCTTGATGTATCCCCCATTAATTGACATGAAACATACACCAAGAGTTGATGTGAAGAGAGAGTATCACTAAGTATAATTGACATAGGGATGGTCGACTCGGAAAGTCAACCAGACATCAAATCGTCAACTCAAGCTTAAAATTCCCTTGAACATATAGCATGACACAATGGTGACTTGGAAGTGAGACACAAGAGATGGATGAATTAGATAGTTGGGTTGGACAGTTGGTTGTCATTGATGTCAACCCTTAGAGATTGATGTCAATCCTTGGAGAGGTCTAGAGATGTGGTTAGTATTGTTGTACATTTTATTGACATTTGTATGATTAATATTGATGATGAGTTAGTTGGGTGCATTTGATGTAGTCGACATGTAGGCCCAGAGGTGTGGTTATGGGACCCAAATTTGGTTGAGGAATATGGACATGAAGGACAATGAAATTGCAGGTAAGACACTCATAGATGGATAGTCCTTGTCGTGCAATTTTACGTGATATGTGGTATGCCATGTGGTTCCTCATGGTTAGGGAGATATGGCCTTGTAAATTTGGAAGCCCCAGAGAGTGGTTAAGAAGCCCCTAGTTGGGTACAAGTCTTACTCAAACGGTAAAGTGGTTGCAATAAGAAATACCTAAAGTAAGGAGAGAGATTACTATGAAAAAGTATATAAAAACCTCAAGGAGTCTCTCATAAGGACACACACACACACTTACATTGAATATCTATCTTGTGAATGTTATGGTTATCTTTTTATTGGAAAATATGACATCAAGTCTGAAGTTACGAAGGAAGGTCGAAGGTGAAAGTCTTGGAGTTGCAGAAACTATGAGTAACCCTAGTTTCTCAGGCATTTGTGAGTTGTGGGTTACAAGTGCACAGATGTACATGGGATGTAGTGGAGAAAAGCACATATATTTGTGGTTAGTAATAAAGGAAGTCGCGGATCTGTGAAAATCTTGTGAAAGGGTGAGAAGAGATGTTAGTACCTGGTTGTTAAGGACTATGAAAGAAGTTACATGTTAGTTTACATTACAACATGTCAGTTATAGGATCATAGGTAAATTTTAAGGTTTATGGTTATGGTGTTATGGTACATGAAAGGTAATGATCATATGTGATACGATACATCTTGGTGATGTTATGGTACATTGATTAGAAGAATTGTTGGCTATATTGGTGTATGGTTTGGTAACATTTTATGGTGCATACTTGAGGCTTGGTATATTGTGTTACGATGTTGCATATTGGTGATATTGAGGAGCATGCTAGAGGCATGTTCTTGTGGGATTTGGCATGTGAATTGGGGCACATCATTGGATGCATGGTACATGTTGGTTGAGGTCTACTTATTGAGATACATTGTTGGTACATTTCTTGGTTTATTTGTATACGATGTATGGCATGATATGGTATATGATTGGTACATGGTATGGTGTTGATGTACATGGTTGATGTGCATGGTTGGCACATGGTATGGTATTGGTATTGATGATACACTTCTGGTGCATGGTTGATGCTCTTTTTATGGTACATGGTTGATGGTACAGGTTGTGGAACAGGTTGATTCATGGTTGATGCATGATATAGGTTGGTACTTGGTTTAGATACATATCTTATGTTGGTGATCTTGGTACATGCTTGGTAGAGGCATGTGTTGGTGATGTTGGACATTTAGTTGAGAGGTATCATTGTTATGTGATCCATGTGAGAGGATCTGGTTTAGTATCGGTGACAATCACAGGTTGGACATGTTGATCTGTGACAAGTTGATGTGATAGGTTACAGGTTGATGTGACTGTGAAAATGAAAGTGGCAATGGTAGTGATTGTGGTAGTGACAGCTAGTCTACACTTATGTCTTAGGGTGGTGGGACATGGCAAGGGAAGGGGGTCGTAGCCTCCTTCCAGTTAGTGTCGGAGAATACAGGGAGTTGGAGATTCCTTTAGTTTGTAGCCTAAGAATCAGGGGGTTGTAGCCTCCTCCTGGTTGGAGCCAGATAATTCAGGGAGTTGCAGCTTCCTTCAGGTTGATTCCTATAAATAGGGGGTTGTAGCCTCCTTCTAGTTGCAACTAGAGAATTTGGAAGTTGGTGCTTCCTATGAATGAATTCTTGATATATATATAAGAAAGAATTCCATCGTTTTCTCCCATTTGAGTTTCCATGTAAATACTAGTGTACTATTTATTTGATGTGATGTTGTTTATGATTATATGCTCATGATATATTGAAGGCAATCAGAGATGATACATTGATGATATACCTTTGAATATTGTTGATGTTATCACTCTGTGATTTTCCTATGGTTGTTGTAGGAAATCCCAAAGGTAACCATTTCAACCTACTTTGGATTGTATTATGACATTATACAATTAGAGAGGGCTCTCTCAATAGCCAAAAGGCTTTCACACTCAAGGATATTCAACAATAACACTCATAAGGTCATATTTCTGACAAGAACAATTTTGTTTTTATAAAGGTTGGTGGTTGAGAGGACGTGAAAGGGAGAAAAACCATTGGGAAATGGAGTCAGGGAAAGAATATCAATGATTTACAACTTAACAYAGACTAAAATCCTCCTTGTAAAATTGAGGCAAAGTAGGAACCATGTTCAAAAAGTTGAGGTAATAAAATGACAGTCGGAGAGAGGAGGAAGCCCACTGTAATGAGAGGCATCTACTGGAGGATGGATCTCTCATGGCATATTTTAGAGGAATGAAACATGAGGATGGCTACCTAAYAGAGCACCTAGCGGTGGATGAATTCTGTGAGGAAAACCATTGAACATATTTAAAAATTCAACTACATAAGAGGCACCTAACAATGGATGAATCTCTATATGAAGTTGCAGAAGAATAAACACATAAATCTGATAGATGAAGTAGATCATCCAACAATGTATGAATTCTGGAATAAAGAATCAGAAACACACAACAAGCATATTCTATGGTGAAAGGAGCACCAAACAAGGATGAATTCCAGTCAAATTGCTCTTAGAAAAATGCTATAAGATAACAAATAAAACAGAGAAGAGACAGGCTGAACATAAGCACCGTGATGAATATTAGTCCATAAATAGGCTTGTTGTATTAATCTCACAAATAAATACACATGGCCTTCATTACATTTGCAGGGGTTTCCCTTCCCAAAGTTGAGCAAAGCCCAGGAAGCTCCCAGAACAACCTCTCTAATGACTTCTAATGCCTATCTTATAGCCTAGATAGGATTGATAGCATTACAATTCGAATTCCATCCTCTTTCCCAAAATAGAAATAGTTACAAACATAAAATGACATGTTTTAACTGATTTCCTGCTTTTCAGGAGGCAAAATTCTGAAAAATAGGCTTCAAAATGCCACTTGTAATTCTCAAAATATAATAGTTGTGTAAAAAAAAAGAACAATTTTTTTATATAAGCTCGTTCTAAATAAAAACCTCTCTAATTTTCTTCAAATTCATCTCTAGATGGCAGGACTACGTGTCACAACAACATGTCTCAAACAAGAAATCCTGAAAACTGAAAAATAAGGCTCAAAGATTCCTTCAAATATCCCAATTCTTGACACCTGTGTGAAAAATGAAACAAGTTAATTTTCTTGGGTCCGTGCTTGACAATAACCTCCTTTGAATTTTTAAAGTCATCCTGGTTCACCCGAAAATACTCCTAGAAGTCAATTGGTAAAAAATACCAGTTCAACAGTCCTAGAACAGAGTTTTTTGCAGCACATTTCGCAACAATTTTCATAGCGCCTGTCTGAAAATCCCAGTTTTTGCAGTGCCGAGCTAGGAGCAATTTGAAATCCTTTAGCATGAAAAAAAGGTAATGATGGGAATGAAATAATATTGTGTTATTGGAATCATATGCAGGATCAAGGGCTATTGCTTCATAACAAATGTTGAAACTTGGTGCTTGAGGAAGCTGGCATTGTGGAATATCCTAATTCACAGTGCTGCAAAAGAGACCGTAAAAATAACCAAATTTCTGGTGCAAATTCTATGTGCTAACAATTGATAAAGTTGATGATATATATTGTGGTTAAAAGTGATAAAAGTTCTCATATTCATTCACCCCCCCTCTTAGTATTCCAATAATTGATATCAGAGCAAGTTCCTTCAGGAAAAAATTTAAACACTGGAAGGTAGATCATGGAGTGCAGTATGAAGGGATTACCAGTGTTCAATGGTCAAATTGGTCTAGACTATGAGTCATGGAGAAGAAGAATGAATTTTTTTTGTAGGCACATGGATATGATAGTATTAAGTTGTTACAGGATATAATGGTTCAAAGAAACCAAAGACTGCAACCAAGAAGGAATTAAAGAAGAAGAACAAGATAGAAATGGATTTAATCATGAAAGGATTACTCGATTGAGTAAAAGACAAAGTGGGAAAATGTTCATCAACTAAAGAACTTTGGTCTGGGATAAGCTACATAATATCCATTTCCCCCCCATCATATATCCAAAGAATGATAAAGAAGATACAAGTACAGGATAAGAAGAAATATGCTCATCATGTTAGATAAACTCATAAGAAGAAGAGTGTGAAGTGGATATTGAGGTAGAATTTAATTATGCATTCACTCAATTAAGCAAAGAAAAGAAGGAAAAATATTCCTCAATGAAGAATTGATTAAGATAAAGGAAATTCCTCAAGTCTTAGAAGAAGTACATCAAATTATTATAGGTTTACAGGATCATTTGAAAGAAGCCAAAGAAATTGAAGAAACACTCAAGAGTTAGAAGGAGTACATGGAAGCCAAAATAGTAGCACAAAAGGAAGAAGTAGAAAAGAGAGAGAAGATATTGACAAATAATCTCAAGGAAAGAATTGACGACTTAAATAAGCTTGAAGCATAATTTGTTCGAGAAGAGAGAATACTTGAAAAATAAATTATCTCCTTGAAGATCCAACTTGAAGAAGCAAATAGAATAGAAGAAGTCATGAAGATTCAAATGATGAAGAAGGAAGAAGAGGTTGAGAAGCTAGAATAAGAAGTTTTCACATTGAGAGTTAAAATCGTCAAGATCAACAAGAATGTCAAGGAGACATAAATATCCACCTCATCAGTAGATAATGTTGAAGAGAATCCCTCCAGGTTTCTAGAAAAGAAGAATGAGGAAAAGAGTAAGGCTTATGCAGAAGTACTCAAAGGAAGGAATCATGGTCAACAAGAATAAAAAATGAATGATTATAATATAGATACATCTTCAACAAAACCTACCACATTTAGGTAATAAAGAAACTTAAACCACAATGAATGGATCCACATAAAAGAAGATCATGATCAGTGAAGGCAGGAATTCAGAAGGACTACACCACAAAGAAGATCATTCACTCCCAGGTATGTAAATTTGTTTTATGGTCATTGTTTTTATCATACTAACTTTGGACATTAAGTTGCATATTGCAGGCTTATGGAAGAAATGTTCATGAAAGAAAATATTATGTGGCTCCACATGACATTGAATGTTACAAATTCCATAACTATGGACACATAGCTCGTGATTGTAGAAGCATGATGGATACTTCTATGAAAGAGAACATTGATATCAGATATAAGAAAGAGTGGAGAATAAAACAAGAACAAGTAAAGGAATATCATATAAACGAAGGACACCCATAAGTCATACTCTCAGGATTGGAAATAGTACAAGATCAAGAAAAATATACAGGAAAAAAACAAGATGTCATATACAAGAATATTTGGAGAAGAAAAGAAAAAATAGAAGAATACGTGAATAAAGAACATGTTCAAGAGATTGTACTTTTAGGAATTATAAGGCGAGATCAATCCACAACCAAAAAGGAAGAATTCAAACTTTAGAGAGATGATGAATCTACAAATGAAGATGAATATTACTCCACATCAGAGCAATTTTTTTTCTGTGCCATCCAACTTGGTGACTCCCAATAAATATGTATGTTGAACAAGGGGAGTCCATGAAGTAGATACTACAGATCAAAGAACCATATTTTGAGCAGTATGAAGTATTTACAGATACAAATAGGAAAAGTATAGAGTAACAAATTGATCAGTTGAGAAGTAGTGTTCCCACACATGTATCAGTTGGCAGGAATAATTTTATGATTATATTTCACATATGTATTCAGGAAGGGATATCTTTAGTGAAGGTTGTTCCAAACATGCCGAATTTTATGAGAAGATAGAGTATATCAGTGAACATATTTGATTCATTATGATAAATAGGAACATGTGATGATCAAATGTAGCATATTCAGGTGAAGCCTTCATGATAGATCAATGAAAAATGGGTCAGCATTGTAGACAATTGAGTAGTAGGGTTATAAATATTTTTTGAAATATGGACAAAGATGGATTCATGATATGCTTAGTAGGTACAAGAAACACGAGTCAGATACATAACAACATATTTATAATTGGAATCAGTGGAATCAGTTAGTCACATAAAGGAAAAGCAGTGAAAGGCACAACAAAACACGGAAAAAGAAACCGCCAACATAATCTATATCATCAGAAGGAAATCATTGAATAGTTTGGTCAAGTGAACATGACAAAATCAAGTAATGAATGCTTTATATATATGTCATTGAATTTCAAGAGGAAGCACCAATGGAAAATAATCAACACTTGAAGTGAGGAAAGGAAACATATATAGGTATCCTTACATTGATCTACATGATATGTTGTAGAGAATTCAAAGGAAGAGAAATCATCAGAGAAATAAATCTAGAAAAGGAAGATGAGTAGCATGCAAAAAAGGGGAGTTACCTTTTGTAAAAGAAGGAGAGAAAGAACAAAGGCATTGAAATAGAGAGAAAAAATAGTTGCATGAAGATAGGGGGATCATCCCTAAGGAGAGATACCCTTTTCCATTGATGTCAAAGAGGGAGAGAGAAAAACATTGATGAGGAGCGATGGTCATAGGGGGAGCATGAGCATTGGAGTATGGGTGTTTCCATAAATGTTGGCGTTTCCATCATTTCCAAAGGGGGATATTGTTGGACAATTGGTTTGGACAATTGGTTTTTATTGATGTCAACCCTTAGAGATTGATGTCAACCCTTGGAGAGCTCCAAAGATGTGGATACAATTTTTGGACAATTGATTGACATTTGTATGATTGATATTGATGATGGGTTAGTTGAGTGCATTTGATGTAGTCTACATGTATCCCCAAAGGTGTGGTTATGGGACCCAAAGTTGGTTGAGGAATAT
This sequence comes from Picea mariana, assembly GCA_032191745.1. NCBI lineage: Eukaryota > Viridiplantae > Streptophyta > Pinopsida > Pinales > Pinaceae > Picea > Picea mariana. The sequence continues at coordinate 425,095 of JASDQU010735562.1, read as the reverse complement.
GGACATGAATGATAGTGAAATTGCACAAAAGACACTCATATATGGATAGTCCTTGTCATGTAGTTTTTGGTGATATGTGGTACGCCATGTGGTTCCTCATGGTTAGGGATATATGGCCTTGTAAATTTGGAATCCTTAAAGAGTGGTAAAGAATCCCCTAGTTGGGTACAAGTCTTAGTCAAAGGGTAACATGGTTGCAACAAGAAATCCCTAAAGTAAGGAGAGAGATTACTATGAAAAAGTATATAAACACCTCAAAGAGTCTCTCATAAGGACACACACACACACACACTTACATTGAATATATATCTTGTGAATGTTATGGTTTATCTTTTTATTATCAAATCTAACGTCAAATCTGAAGTTACAAAGGAAGGTCAAAGGTGAAAGTCTCGAAGTTGCAGAAACTGTGAGTAACCCTAGTTTCTGAGGCATCCACGAGTTGTAGGTCAGGAGGGAATGGATGTACGTAGGATGCAATGGAGAAAAGTGTGGATATCCATGCGTAGTAATAAAGGAAGTCACGGATCTATGAAAATATTGTGAAAGGATGAGAAGAGATGTTGGTACCTGGTTGTTAAGAACTGTGAAAGAAGTTACAGGTTAGTTTATAGTACAATATGTCAGCTATAGGACCAGAGGTAAGTTTTAAGGGTTATGGTTATGGTGTTATGGTACATGAAAGGTAATGATAGTGTGTGATATGATACATCTTGGTGATGTTATGGTACATTGATTATAAGCATTATTGACAATCTTGGTGTATGGTTTGGTTACATGTTATGGTGCATACTTGAGGCTTGGTATATTGTGTTATGAGGTTGCATCTTGGTTATATTGAGGATCATGATAGAGGCATGTGTTTATGGGCTTTGGTATATGACTTGAGGCACATAATTGGATGCATGGTACATGTTGATTGAGGTCTACTTATTAAGATACATTACTGGTGCATTTCTTGGTTTATTGGTATATGGTGTATTGCATGATATGGTATATTATTGGTACATGGTATGGTGTTGATGTACGTGGTTGACATACATGGTTGATGTCCATGATTGGCACATGGTATGGTACATGTGTTGATGATACAGGTGTTGCATGGTTGATGCTCTTGTTATGGTAAATGGTTGATGCTCTTGTTATGGTAAATGGTTGATGGTACATGTTGTGGCACAGGTTGATGCATGTTTGATGCATGATACCAGTTGGTACTTGGTTGAGACACATATCTTGTGATGTTATGTTGATTATATTGGTACATGCTTGGTAGAGGCATGTGTTGGTGATCTTGGACATCTAGTTGAGAGTGTCCTTTGTATGTGATCCATGTGAGAGGACCTGGTTAAGTATCGGTGACAATGACAATTTGTATATGTTGATCAATGGCAGGTTAAAGGTTGATGTGACAGTGACAGTGACAATGACAATGTAAGTGATTGTGGTAGTGATAGTTGGCCTACACTTATATTTCAAGGTGGCAGGATGGGGCAAGTAAAGGGGGTTGTATTCTCCTTTCGGTTGGTGTTAGAGAACATAGGGAGTTGGATATTCCTTCAGGTTAGAGCCTACTAATTAGGGGGTTGTAGCCTCCTTCTGGTTATAGACAGAGAATTCAAGGAGTTGTAGCTTCCTTCAGGTTGGAGCCTGGTGTTATCACTTTGTAATTTCTCGGCTGAAGAAGAAATTGACGGAGGTAACTATTTAAACCACTTGGAATCTTGGATCTATCCCTCCAAGACTCAGAGAGGGCTCTCTGTGTGTGTTTTAACTTGGTTTGGAATAGGATATTAGGTTAGTTATGAGGGGTCATGGTTTTTGGTTTTTAAATGGTTGGGTTGGGACAACAAGGAGGGCCATTGGGCAAATGGGGTCTGTGCTTAAATATATTACTCAATCTCAGATCTAGAAAAATATCCTACACAAGGCAAGGTAGTGGAAATGTTGGATTGAATTAAGTTTTAATGGTGTCGAATGAGGAAGAAATAAGAGAGAAAAAATCCAAGCAAAGGAGCATTTAAGAATTCCTAAACTGAGTTTTTAGAAGAGAAACATAAAGATTATCAAAGAACAGATGCAAAGTATTTCTCTAATAAATTCTTCTCTATAATTTCTCCTTTGACAATAAGAATTTGAAAACAAATGAAATGATAACTAGAAAAACACTTAACAAAGAAAAGGAAATGCCACCAACAACTCGACACAAGAATCCTGTCAACAACTTGCCTATTACTGATCAATCATTTTGAGATTACAAAAAAAACTTTCTACAATGGCAAGGCCCATAGTCCAGCAAAGAAAAACCACTTCCTTCTAGGTTGAACCCTCCCTATTACAACAACACTTCCTTTTTATAATGAAACAATCCCTCTACTCATTTATTCACTGGCCAATAAATTCTAACAGAATCAAAACAAAAAATACCAAAACTAAAGTCGTTAAAAATCAGATTGCTGGAGATTTGTTGGAGTCAAATATTCTTAGACTGAAAATGCTTGAAACCGTCATCTGCCACTTGTAAATTTGGATATCTTTCGACTACCATTTGTGTCCCAACTACCGCCTTGAAATCTGGAAAATTGATTTTATGCCATATATTCTGGAGATGATATTTTACTTGTTGGCTTTGCTTGTGTAAATGCTCAACTGTAATTTGAATGCCCAGATATGTTCCCTAAAATATTGCAATAGTGAACGCTCTGAATATCTCTAGGGATTACATAAAGGAGTCATATCTGCCAAGAGACAGACCAAACAAATGTATTGTTTCCTTCAAAACTGAATGTGATGCCTTCTCATGAACGTTGCCTTTTACATTGTTGGGGCAAGTGAAGGCATTCCAATCTCCTTCAGAATAGTTGCAACAAAAAATGTAATTTTCAATTTAAAATATTCCTCGGGAAACTACATTTTTATCCAGAAGTTTCGATGCTTGATGTTGGACTAAGTTCTTTGCGCAGTGAGGAAGATCCCACATCAACCAACATATATGTAAAAACACCTATCTACATTATCAAGCGCTCACTGATGCTATTGATGCATATTGCACATGTTGGGACCCTTGTGGCTTCTGCTTTAGCTTTGTGTAGCTTGACTCATAATGTGTTGCATGTTGATGACAGGTGTTGGATGCTCGGCTGGTATTTGAATGGTAACTGTAATGATATATATTCCAATGCCTAATACTTGGACTTTGTACATTATTCCAATCACCGACACTACCATAGTTACCATTGGCCTGCCCGATTTCAATATGCTCATCTCTCTCTTTGACATAAAACCTACACATTGAATGACAGTAAGCGATTGACCTTTGAGTGGGTGCATTTCTACTGTCTTATTCATCTGCAACTCAACGTTTTAACACCTCAGTATGTTGGTTAAATCTAAGCTTCGGGTATCTGGTGGCAAGTGTAAAACATTTGTTGGCAATGACCCAATGATATTCGACACCTGCGAGTTATATCCCTCAACTATCTGGTCACCCCTAGGTGATTCCTTTGACACCTACATATTTCCTTAGGCACCCGATACATCCTTTGGACAATTGCGCGGTCGCCTTGGCACCTGGCGCTGCGTTTTGTATATATATATATATATATATATTTTACTCTGTGGGAATTATCCCGCATGCACGAGGAGAGAGAATTTATAAACGTTTATATATACGAGTGTTTGCATTGTATATTAGACAATGTGAGCCCAAGGCTACCACTTGTTTTTGGCGCTGGTGCTTGGGTGTTGGATTTTATGTTGTTTTTGTTTGATCTTGTATTGTTGTTGATGCAGATGCGTGGCTTGAGGATTGAAGATTAGCCTTTGGGCCCAAAAATTTTGGCATAAATTTAAAATAACTAAATAAGGCCCTGTTATTCAAGCCTGAGAGCTAAAAAGTTAAAATTTTTGCCAAAATTTTAAAACTAAACTAAATTTAAACTTGCTCTCAACATAAGAGCTACCTCCACACCATGATTTTTAACTTTTTCCCCAAAGGAACCCGAGTGACCACAGATTCCTTAAAAACCAGCTTTTTGACAAAAATCCAAAAATTAACCTGCGATAAAAACTGAGAAGTGTTGAGAGTTTTCTGCCACCTTCACATTTTCGCTATGTGCCACGAGTCATTTGCATTATGCTCGAAATAGATATCAGTCAGAATACTGATTTTCCCTATAATTTATAGGGTCCTAACACCTGGAAAGAGGGGATTGTAGCCTCCTTCCAGTTGTAGTTGACATGTATGGAACATGACTAGAGAGACATAGATACATAGTTACATATTGGATACAGTTATAGGCTACAAGTTGATGTGATAGAGACAACAAAGGTATAGAGGGATGGAAGTTTCTGAGTTTCAGAAAAGTGGAAACCCTAGTTTTTTGAAGGTGTATGCAGGATGACAGAGGGAAGGTTTCATACATACACATTTTTTAGTATAGACAGGTCGCGTACATACATGTTGTATAGTATATACAGGTCACGTATTTGTTGGTATATGTTAGGACATGTTATTGGTATAGGATGATTATAGGTTATTGTTACAGGATGATTAGAAGTTGTTGGTACAGGTTGACTACAGAGTATTGGCACAGGTTGGTTATAGATTCTTGGCACAGATCAACATAGTTTTATAGTGGTATATTTCACAATGATAATTTGAAGTGGTTTCATCAGTTATTTGACACTTATATTTCAAGGTGGTTGGACAGGGAAAGGATATGTGGTTGTAGCCGAAGAACATAGGGGGTTGTAGCCTCCTTCTAGTTGGAGCTAGAGAATTGGGGAATTGGAGCTTCCCTTAGGTTTTAGTATGAAAACATAGGGTTTTGGTGATCCATATGAATGTCGGTGGCCTCCCACCTATTCCAACTGGATCATTTTGGCAATTTTCTAGTTGGGCAGTTTTTTCCTAGTTTTCGGGTCCTTGAATTCCAGGGTTGTTTTGAGGCCCTAAACAACATTTTTGGGGATTTCCATAGTCAAAATATAAATGGAGTCAGATTTTTATGACAACATGTGTAGTCCTCAGATATATATTTCCAACGGGTTATCGCGTGCCTAAAACGAAGATCATATGCAAAAGTTACGACCACGAGAAGTTGATGTACTAACTTACCCAAACAGGGCCCACATGACTTTTGGCTCTTCATCTCCTAGGTTTAGGTTTTTGGATGTCTAGGGTTTTTGACATTCCTATTTATTGTAAAAATGTCTTCAGAGCCTCATTGTAATCATATTCTTTCGAATGAGTGCAACCATCACATCTCTTCTCATAGATAAGCCACCACCATTCTAACAAGCTTGTTTTCCGCTGCGTTTTACAATTTCAAATTATTTCCTTATTGAATAGAAACTGGTTTTACTGTATATATGTTATTTTGTGTTAAGAATCTTTTGATAATAATCTGTATTCATTTTGTTTTTCTCATCAAATCCGGATCAATGGTATCATAATGGTTTTCTCCTTATCGTTCTTAATGCATGTCCCCAACGAGGTGAGGGTACAAAGAATTGGGTCTCGAGCTTGTTTCTCTTGAGGAAAAAATATCTCGCACACCCAAGCGACCTCTCATGGTAGGAGAAAAGAAAGATGAAGGGATGGGAGATCCCTTCAAAATGTTGCTCGAGGAAGCCCTCACACAACAGAGGAACGCGACGATGGATAGTTTTGTGCAAATCCTTCAAGGTACAAATCAACTTTGATATTCCTATATTTTAAGGTCAGATAAATGTAGATGTTGTAGACAAATGGTTGAATCTGCTAGAAGGGTATTTATCTGTCCATAACTTCTAAAATAGAGAAAATATTACTTTTGCACTCCTCAAATTCGTTCCCCATGTAAAAGATTGGTGAGAAAATTTTTGTGAGCAAAAGGAAATAGAGAAACCCTCATTATTTACAGTCATGGTCACCTAGGATTCCTTCACAGGTGCTATTAAGGAATGATACTACCCTGTTGGAAGTTATGACAACCTGTGCAAAAAATGGACCACATTGCGGCAAGAAAGAGACCAAGCAGTGTCCGAGTTCACAAATATCTTCCATACCTTGCACACCAATAAGGGTATCAAAGATTTTGAGCGACATCTCGTGCTCAAGTATCACAGTGGTCTGCATAGATAAATCTAGGACGAAATGGAGTTTCTAGAAATATTGTCCTTGGGCACGACCTACCGATGTGCCATCAAAATCGAGCAGAAGATAAAACAAAAGACGCGAAAATTTGGGCCTGGGAACCCCTCATAGAAAAATCTAGGAAAGGGAACCCCCAACTTGTAGAATGAAGGATAGAGCAAATATGGACCACCTCAGGACAACCAGTCCAGGCCACAAGAGAATAAGGACACTGGAAAGACAAAGAAAGATATCGAGAAATGGTGTGACTTCCATAAGAACCCCTGGCATAACATTGTCGATTATCGCTCAAAGCCGTCACTGGTGGATGAGGTGAAAGCCTCTGAATCAAATGCGGGTTCCGACTCTGAGTCAGAACTAGAAAGGGGGAGATGGATCATTAACACAGAAACCAGTGCTACCATTGTTACCACCAAGCTCCAGCTCGGTGAAACAGATGATCCATAGGAAGGAGAACACCTTTTTCATTCACAGATGTGGGTGAAGAGTACCCCATTATACTTCATCATTGATAGAGGTAGCCACAAGAACCTCATATCAATAGAGGTTTTCAAGTGACTTGCCCTGCCAACACTACACCCGCATCCCTACACCATCGGATGGCTCTACCAAGGAAGCGACATATTCATTAACAAACAATGCCACCTATCATATGTCATCAATCCCTTCAAAGATGAGGTATTGTGTGGTGTTTCCCCTCTCGAAGTTTGTAATGTCCTTTTGAGCCAACCACATTTATGGAAACTTCATGTTGTATATGAGTCTATTCCTCACAGTGTTATTATTACTTTGAACAATAAATTGTACAAGATACTCGAGGTAGTCCCACCTAGTGCTATTTGCTCTTGATCTTTTCCAAGCAATGCAGGAAGGTCATCTCTCAGACAGGGAAGTTTTTCTTCTTCGTGATTCACTCTTAGAATGAGAGAAAGATTGCAACCACTTCAAGGGTCTCCACAACTGACCTCTCCAAACAACAAAAGCAAGTGGATAAGGTCATGGAGGAATACTCAGATATCTTCTCCTCACCTACTGGGGTACCTCTGCACTGTCAGGTCAAGCACCCCATCGATTTGACCCCCGACGCACTGTTGCCCAGTGGTCCAGTATACCATCGCTCTTTGTTAGAGAACGAGGAGATCAAATGAAATATCTAAGAAATTATCCACAAGGGTCACATCCATCCTAGATCATCACCTTGTGGGAGACCAATCGTTTTGGTACAGAAGAAAGATGAAACCTGACAACTTTGCATTGATTTCTGGGCCCTGAATAAAATCACAGTCACAAATCGCTACCCGATTCCTCGAATTGACAACCTCCTTGATCATATCACGAGGGACAAATACTTCAGTAATATTGATATAAAGTCTAGCTACCACCAGGTCCCAATAGAATAGACAGATGTATGGAAGACCGCCTTCAAGTCAAAGGAAGGCCTTTTTGAATGGTTGGTCATGCCCTTTCGTTTGAAAAATGCTCCAACCACTTTCATGAGGATGATGGAAGATATCCTATGACCATTCACCAATACTTTTGTAGTGGTATATCTGGATGACATCCTCATTTACAACAAGACTTGGGTAGAACACTTGCAACATATTTAACAGGTTCTACACACCCTGTGACAACACAAGATATACGCCAACTTGGAAAATTACTCCTTCGGCATGGACATGTTTCATTACCTGGGCCACATCATTGACTAGCATGGAGTACATGTGGATCCAACCAAGATCCAAGTCATCCATGACTGGCCAACCCCAACCACACTCATTGATCTTCGGAGCTTGTTGGGCCTTGCCAATTTCTACTGCAAGTTCATGCTAGGATTCTCCCATATTGCATGGGCTCTCATCCAAGTAACCAGGGGTGGCGGTAAGGTAAAATTTGTGTGGGGCTAGTCCAAAAAACAAGCATTCGATGATTTGAATAAGCGCTTGTGCTCAACCCCATTAATTTCACTACCGGACCTACACCAACCCTTTGAGATCGAGACAAATGCTTCAGACTATGCTTTGGGCACCTTTTCTCACTCAGAAAAACCACCCCATTGCCTATCATAGTGAGACACTATCATATTATGGAAACAAAGGTAAAGGGAACTTGCCAACAAAGGATCCATCTTTATCGAGTTGTCAAAGCAGGGCAATTCCTGCACCAAGGCAAGTGGCTCACCCAGAGCCAAATTCAACAGAAATTTCCTCATCTGATGGGGGAACTCAACGCAATGGAGACCATTTCTTCCTAATGGGGGAGAATTCATCCAGATGGATTTAGATGACCTCCCACCTATTCCAACTGGTTCATTTTGGCAGTTTTCCAGTTTGGCAGTTTTTTCCTATTTTTTGGGTCCCTGACTTTCGGGGCCATTTTGAGGCCCTAAACAACGTTTTTAGGGATCACCATAGTTAGAAAATACAAAGAGCCAGATTCTGATGGAAACATGTGTAGTCCTCGGGTAGATCTTTCCAACGGTTTATCATGCGCCTAAAATTGAGATCGTATGCAAAAGTTACGACCACAAGAAGTTGATGTACAAAATTACCCAAACAAGGCCCACATGACTTTTGGTGCTTCATCTCCTAGGTATAGGTTTTTGGATGTCTAGGGTTTTTTAGATTCCTATTTATTGTAAAAAGGCCTTCAGAGCCTCATTTTAATCATATTCTTGCGAATGAGCGTAGTTGTCACATCTCTTCTCAGAGATAGGCTGCCACCATTCTAGCAAGCTTGTTTTCCATTGCATTTTATAGTTTTAGCTTATTTCCTTATTGAATAGAAACCAATTTTACTATATATATGTTATTCTTTGTTAAGAATCTTTTGATGATAATCCGTATTCATCTCATTCTTCTCATAAAATCTGAATCAGTTGGAGCCTTCGTCGAGTTGCATCTGGAAAAAAAAGGAAGTCAGTGCTTCCAATGAATGTAATTCTTAAACACATATAAGAGAAAAAATTATGTGGTTTTCTCCCACATTGGGTTTCCACGTAAAAATACTGGTGTACTGTGTATGTGTGATTTCTCATTGTTCATGGTTTATTTATTTTTCACTTGTTGAATGATATTGGTAAATTGATCATAAAGTTAACTACACTTATATACTGTGGTTAAAAAGAATTAAAAATCTCTATTACTGATTCACTCCCCCTCTCAATAATCCAAGAATTGGTATCAAACCAAGTCCTTCAAACATAAGTTTTACAACTGGAAGGAGATCACAGATTACTCTAATATCGGGATACCATAGTTTGATGGAGAATATTATGCCTTTTGGAAAAAAATAACGAAGACACACATACATGAACTAGGATTTGATGTCTAGCGATCAATAGTTTATGGATATAAAGAACCAACCACTCCTCCAACAAATAAAAATGGAAAGACACTTGAAGAAAATAATTCAAGGGATAAAAGTGCACTCCTGAATGGTATGACTAAATCAATATACACCAAGGTTATGCATTGTGATTCAGTGAAAGAAATATGGGACAAACTAAAGAACATATAAGAAGGAGATGAGAAAGTCAAGGAAGCCAAAATTTATATTTTCAAAGCAAAGTTTGAACAATGAATGAGGAATGAAGATGAAAACATAGTAGCCTACTTCTTATGAGTTGATGAACTGGTAAACAATATCAAAGGTTTGGGAGATGAGTTAAAGGAAAATGTTGTTGTCAAAAAGGTATTGAGATCTCTACCAATTAGATTTGATTCAAATATTTCGTCACTAGAAGAGAGAGTGGACCTAGCTACACTAACCATGGATGAGCTACATGGGACACTCACAACTTACGAGATGAGAACAGAGCAAGGCAATCTGGTTACAAAGGAAGAAACATTCAAATCATCTAAGAAGACAAAGAAAAAGGACAAGAAAAGGGAAAATTCAGATAGTAGCAGCAATGATATCTCAGAAGATGATGAAGAAGTAGGCAAATTCATCAGAAGGATGAAAAATGGAACCGACAAATATAAAGGTAAGCTTCCATTGATTTATTTTTATTTTGATGGTATTGTTCATTTTGCTAATAAATGTCCCCATAAGAAAAATAAAATAAATGAGGAAGATGACTCTAAGAGAAACCAAATACATAAATTTTTCAAGAAAAGTCTATGCACCAAAGAAGACAGTTCCGCATCAGACAAAGAAGAAGGTAGCGATTGTGATACAAAAAGGGTTATATTCATGGCAGTAGAATACTCCAATGAATAAGTAACTAAAGAAGGATATGAAGAGGCATAAGTTGACTACAAAGAAGAATTGTTGAGTTCCATAGAATTTATCAAAAAGGAAAAAGAATAAAAACAAGGAACTATAGGTAGAACCAAAGAGAAAAGAGGGAACTCAAAACCCCAACTTCAAAGAATTAGAGAATATGAAAAAAAAGTAAAAAATCCAAGTAGAAGAAGACAAGAGAACCGAAGAAGCACTCAAAGAACGATTAGAAGAAAAAGATAGGATCATTGGAAATTTGGAAGCAAAGATTGTCACACTGAGAAAATACCTTTAGAAAAAAACATGCAAAACAACTCTAAAGTTTTGGACCAGATTATTAGCAATCAAAGGCCAGATCATGATAAGTCTAGGCAAAAACATGATCAATCTCCAAAAGGACATATCAGGAAACAAAACAAAGAAGCTATGCAGAGACAGTCAGAGGATCTAATGAAAGACAAGAAGACAAGAAGATTCACAAGGAATATCAGATAGACGCTCCTCCACCTAGAAGATTTAGATTTCAAAATCTACGACAGTCAAAAAAAAGAAGGCCTCAAGTAGAAGAAGGGTTCAGAAGAGTAACTCATTTTAGAATATCTACAACTCCCAGGTATCAAACTATATTTCTCGGTTTATGTTATTCATGTAATAATTTTGGACATAAGGCTATAAATTACAGAGAAAGTAATAGGAACAGAAACAACCATGAAATTTATGCACAAAATGATTATTCAAGAAGGCCTAGTAACACACAGAACATAAGATACAACATGTTTGAATCATTGAGTACTGAGATGGAATGTTACAAGTGCAACAACTTTGGACACATGGAAAAATATTGTAGAATGAAAATCCCTCCAAGAGAATCACAATAGAATAGTAACAGTCACAGACATGAAACACAAATGATGTGGATAAGAAAGATGAATCAATACAGCAATGAAGATGCACACTCGCTTTACACGCTCAAAACAAAAAATGTGGTTTGTATGTTGAGAGTGGTTGTTCAAAGAACATGACAGATGATAAGGACAAGTTTCTAACTTTGAAAAAGGAAATAGATGGGTCAGTCTCTTTTGGAAATGACAACTCATCCAAAATAATTGGAAGAGGCATAGTCAAAATTGGAAGCAAGGATACCACGACATAAAATGTTTTTCTAGTGGAAGATATGAAACACAATGTTCTGAGTGCTAGTCAAATTTATGACCAAGGTCACAAAATTGTGTTTGATTCTAAAAAATGGAGTTAAGAAAATCATATTCATGAAGAGTGGTGGCAACAACTATGAGAAATTCAAGCAACATGTACATACTAAGTGAAATTGGAAAAGAAAAGTGTTGTTTAGGAAAGGAAGATGAAGTTTGGTTATGGCACAAATGAATGGGTCCCATAAACTTTGATAATATTGTCAATGTCAAAAGAAAGGAACCAGTCAGAGAAATTCCCTAGATCGTGAAGCCAACAAGAACAGTATGCAAGAATTGTCAACAAGGAAAACAAACAAATACCAAGTTCAAATCAAAGGAATACTCCAAAAACAATCGGTGGAAATTGTGCACACTGATCTAGTTGGACCAACTAGAACAAAGGGTTTGAAAGGTGAGAAATATTTTATTCTATTGGTTGATGATTATACAAGAATGATTGTATTTTTTTTCTCAAGAATAATTCAGAGGCATTTGAGGACTTCAAAATGTACAAGGAGATGGTTGAAAATGAAACATATTCGAAAATCAAATGCTTAAGATTGGATAATGCAAGAGATTTTACTTCAAAAGAATTCATGGAATTTTGTAGTAAGCATAGGATAAAGAGGAAATTATTCATTTTTAGGACACCACAAAAGAATGGAGTTATCGAAAGAAATAACATGACATTACAAGAAATGGATCGAACTATGTTAATAAATTCCAAGTTGACATACATCTTTTGGGCATAGGTAGTAGATACAACGGTTCACATTCAAAAAAGAGAAATACTTAGAAACAATAGTGATAAAACTCTATATGAGTTATGGAAAGGAAGTACAATGAATGTAAAGAACTTCAGAGTGTTTGGAAAAAAATGCTATATTAAAAGAGAATATGGAAAATGGGAAATTTTGATTCTCACATTGACAAGGGTATACTTGTTGGGTACTCAAGCACAAGGAAAGCATACAAATGCTTCAATATCAGGCAACATAAAATGAAAGCATCAATGTGACTTTTGATGAGACAGGTGGATGCATGATAAAATAAGAAGGAAATGATTCAATGGAACATATTAACGAATAAGAAGTAAAGGAAGACAAAGTAGGAAAAGAGGAAGATGAAGAGGATCATACAGAAGAAGAGAAGGAACAAAAAGATCTTCAAGTAACTCCAAAGACACCTAGTATATGAACACAGAAGAATAATCCATTAGATCATATTATCGTGTATAAAGATGGAGGAGTTGGAACTAGAAGAAGAATTCACTGGCCAGAACAACTGCACCTAGCACTACTATCTACAATTGAGCCAGGCATTTTTGAAGAAGCCAATAGGGATGAATTCTAGATCAAAGAAATGAATGAATATTTAGATTAGATAGAGAAGAATGACACTTGGGAACTGGTTCCAAGGCCAAGGAACATGAATTTTATCGATACAAAGTGGGTCTTCAAAAACAAGTTGAATGAAGATGGACAGGTTACGAGGAACAAATCTAGATTAGTGTGTAAATAATATGCTTAGCAGGGATGATTTTAGGGGCTAAATTTCGCTCATGGGTTAATTTTCCATGGTTTTTCCCAAAAGAATATTCTCTATTCCAAAAATGATTCGCCCAAATTTTATAGGATAAAATTATTTTACATTGAAATTTGCCAAAAGTTTATACAAACTACATAAAATCCTTATAAATTTGAATATTTTTACAAAAATATCACCAAAAATGTATAGTTGTCATATGAAGGATTAATAAGATTCGTCAAGGTTTCTACAATTTAAAATAAATTTCCATCCTTAAAATCATCCCTGATGCTCAAGTTGAAGGTATAGACTTTGAAGGGACGTTTTCCCCAGTTTCCAGAATGGAAGAAATCATATTGATCCTAGCTTATGCATGCTACAGTAATATTAAAGTGTATCAGAAGGATGTGAATTCATCCTTTCTAAACGTGGATCTAGAAGAAGAAGTCTACATTGAGAAAATATAAGGATTTTAGTTGTTAGAGAATGAAAATTATGTTTTCATATTTAAGAAGGATTTGTATGGTCTCAAATATCCCCCCAGAGCATGGTATTCTAGGCTAGAAAGATACTTACAACAACAAGGGTTCAAGAAAGGGAATGCATGCAACAACCTCTACATCAAGGTAAATCAAGATAGTTTTTGTTAATTGAAGTTTATGTTGATGATATTATTTTTGAAAGTGGTGATGACAGGATGATCCAGAAATTTGCAAAGGATATGAAAAATGAGTTCGAGATGTCATTTATTGGAGAATTATCTTTCTTGTTGGGTCTTTAGATATGCCAAATCAACCAAGGAATTTTTATCTCTCAGAAAAAGTGCATCATAGAAATGATAAACACGTTTGGAATGGACGATTGAAAACCTGTCAACACTCCTATGCAAACCAGTTGCAAGTTAAGTAAAGATGATGATTCAAAAGATAAAAATCAGAGGCAATACAAGTCAATGATTGGTAGCTTACTTTATGTGACAACTTCCAGACCAAATGTAATGTAGGAAGTTGGACAGGTGGCACGGTTTCAAGAAGAACCAAGGGAATCACATGTTCTAGCAGTAAAGAGGATATTTAGATATCTCAAGGGTACATAAGAGTTTGGATTATGGTATCCAAAAGGAAAGGATCCATCACTTATTTACTACAGAGATAAAAATTGGGCAAATTACATTGATAACTGTAGAAGTACAGGTGTATCAGCATTCTACATGGGTGAGTGTTTGGCATTGATAACCGTAGAAGTACAGGTGGATCAACATTCTACATGGGTGAGTGTTATGTTGATGATATTAGTTTTGGAAGTGATGATGACAAGATGATCCAGAAATTTGCAAAGGATATGAAAAATGAGTTCGAGATGTCATTTCTTGGAGAATTATCTTTCTTGTTGGGTCTTTAGATATGTCAAATCAACCAAGGAATTTTTATCTCTCAGAAAAAGTGCATCATAGAAATGATAAACACGTTTGGAATGGACGATTGAAAACATGTCAACACTCCTATGCAAACCAGTTGCAAGTTAAGTAAAGATGATGATTCAAAAGCTAAAAATCAGAGGCAATACAAGTCAATGATTGGTATCTTACTTTATGTGACAACTTCCAGACCAGATGTAATGTAGGAAGTTGGACAGGTGGCACGATTTCAAGAAGAACCAAGGGAATCACATGTTCTAGCAGCAAAGAGGATATTTAGATATCTCAAGGGTACATAAGAGTTTGGATTATGGTATCCAAAAGGAAAGGATCCATCACTTATTTACTACATAAAAGAAATTTGGGCAAATTCCATTGATAACCGTAGAAGTACAGGTGGATCAACATTCTACATGGGTGAGTGTTTGGTATCTTAGATAAGTAAGAAAAAGTCATTATTATAATTTTCTACAACCAAAGTAGAGTATAGAGAAACAACAACATGTTGTATACAGATCCTATGTATGAAACACACATTGAAAGACATACAGGTTGAGTATTATGATCCCATTCCAATATATTATGATAACACAAGCACCATAAGTATCTCAAAGAATCCAGTGATGCACTCCAACAATAAACACATTCCAATCAAGTTTCATTTTCTACAGGAACAAGTTGCATAGAAGAACATTTGAGTTGAATATGTTGGGAATAAAGAACATATTGCATAAATATTTACAAAAGCACTTCCAAGGGAAGCTTTTGAGTACCTTCGCTAGAAACTTGGCATAGTTTCTACCCCATAATGAATTTGAATTATATTATTATATGTCTTAGATTTACACAAGGAAGCACCATAAAGAGGGCAATTAAGTTTGGGGAGCAGTCTCAGGGAGAGTTTAGTCAGGTGGAGCATCTCCAAGGACAGTTCAGATAGGGGGAGCAACCTTGATGGGAAGTTACCTTTGCTATTGATGTCGAAAGGGGGGAGATTCATAATATGCATGGAGAGAGAGTTCAATGCTTGGAGAGAGAGCACATAGGCACGATTCCAGGGGGAGCGATGGTCACAGGGGGAGCATGAGCGATATGACTTCAATATTGCATCAGAGTGTTGTCATCAATGCCAAAGGGGGATATTCTTGATTAATTGGGTTGGTTTTCATTGATGTCAACCATTGAAGAAATTTTGGTAGCCCCAACAATGTGTTTAAGGACCCCAAGTTTGATTGAGGAATAATGTAATGGATATCGGTGATTTGCAGGTGAGACTATTCTAGATGGATAGTACATGTCATGCCATTTCCAACGTAGTTTCTCACAGTTTAGGAGATATCACTTAGTGAAGTTGGATAACCCTAATGAGCTATCTAGAATCCCCTAGAAAGTCAAAGAAGTCAATTTATTCTAGAATCTCCTAGAAGAATTTTACTAGTAAAATTAGTTGTAACTAGGAGTTAATCATGAGTTAAGTGGTTGCAAAAAGAAAATAATTAAAAATAAATTAGTTGCAACAAGAAGTGGTGAGATTACTATTTGTGGATAAAGTGGTTGTAAGTGGACAAAATAGTTAGAAGTGGGTTAGCCATAAAATAAGGAAGTTGGGTAAAGTAGTTAGAATATAAGCCCTAGAGGAAGCTACTTGAAGAGTATAAATAAGAGAGCAAGGGTCTCCTATTAGAATATAATGAGAACATTGAATATCTATTATTTGTGAAAATTTTATTGCAAGTACTCATTGATACATCTGAAGTTACACAAGTTTGAGGTAGAAAAAGAGGGATGACGATGAAAGTTTCATAGTTGCAGAATTACTGAAAAAACCCTAGTTTTTTAGGTGTATGCGGGCTGTAGTGGAGGAAGACATGTATGCGGGCTATAGAAGAAGAGTTCATGTACCTGTGAGAAATCTCATGAAAACTTGAGTTGATGAGGGTGACATGTTCTCTGATTCTGATTCAAAAGGTATGCCATATTCTTATGTATAGTTGGATATTGTTTTCTACATAAGATATAGTTACAGAATATTGAGGATTTTCCCTAGAGAGGTTGTTGGTCGTATGGAACTTACTGTATGAGCTATATCTACAAAAATACAACCCTGTTATGTTTGGTATTTATTATTAATACATCTTGTTAGGTTGAGTGTTGAGACATATCTTGTATTTTGTGAAAAATGGTTGAGGGTTTTGGGTTGTGATGTGTTGATGAAGTTGTTGGTCTAGTTTGTGGGTGCATATCAATGAGGGTTTGATGTCTAGTCCATGTGAGGGTTTATTACACATGATTATGATTGTATTCACATGTATGGAACATGACTAGAGACACATAGGTACACGATTACAGATTGGATACAATGACATGTTACAAGTTGATGTGACAAAGACAACAAAGGTATAGAGAGTTGGAAGTTTCTGAGTTTCAAAAAAATGGAAACCCTAGTTTTATGAAGGTGTACGCAGACTGACATATGGAAGGTCACATACATATGCGTGTTGCAGCATAGACAAGTTGCATACATATGTGTGTTGCAGTATATACATGTTACATATTTTTTGGTATATGTTGGGACAGGTTATTGGTATAGGTTAATTACAAGTTATTTCTACAGGTTGACTACATAGTATTGGCACAAGTTGGTTACATATTATTGGCACATATCAACACAGGTTTACAGTGGTATATTTCATAGTGATAGTGTGGCAGTGGTTTCATCAGTTATTTGACACTTATATTTCAGGGCAGTTGGACAGGGAAATAATAGGTGGTTGTATCCAATGAACATAAGGGGTTGTAGCCTCCTTCTGGTTGGAGCCAAAGAATTGGGGAGTTGGAGCTTCCCTCGGGTTGTATCCTAAAAATATAGGGGGTTGGAGCCTCCTTCCAGTTGCAATTGGAAAACAAAGGAACTTGGTGCTTCCAATGACTGTAATTATTAAAGACATATAATAAAAAACATTTTGTGGTTTTCTCCGACATTGGGTTTCCACATAAAAATATTGGTGTACTGTGTATGTGTTTGATTTATTATTTTTCATGGTTTATTTATTCTCCACTTTTTGAATGATATTGGTAAATTGATCATAAAGTTAGTTACACTTATATATTGTGGTTAAAAAGGATTAAAATTCTCTATTATTGATTCACACCCCTTCTCAGTAATACAACATCTTATTATTCCCTTGCATGATGGTACTTTGGTGAGATTGGATAGGGAAAGGTATAGAATATATCATGTTGAAGACCCTTTCTATCCTAGGAATGAATATATGAACATTGTGGAGTAAGATTTGAGTAGTAATGCCATATTATCTTTTGTTGGGTGGATGCCTATTTTGATAAGGAAGTATATTTTTGGTGTAGGCCTATTTTTGGAGAAGGATTTGTTTTGAGGAAAGACCTAATTTTGGAGTGCGTGCAACTGGTGGAAAGAAAGAAACATGCATAAAAAGAAGGAAAAGAAACATGTAGAAGGATAAGTAACATGGCGTGTAGGAAGACAAGCCTAACCATGATAGGGTTAGGGTTTTGTACAAGATCGTAATGGCTACAAGCCAATAAAATAGTATAAATAAGGACCTAGGAGGTCTAGGAGAGAGATAGATATGAACATGTGTGAGATAAGGAGATATATATGAGAGGTCAGTTAAGATAATAACATAGAGATTTGATTCTTATGAAATTTGTAAGCTGTTGAGGATAATAAGTCTTGTAGAAGAGTCGAGTGAGGTAATCTATGTGGGTTAGGTCACAGGTTGAGGATCTTGGTGTGATCTATTCCACCTCACAGAGGGTTCTTACCCTCACTCTTGATTGTATTACTAAATATGTAGTGCACACAATGCAAGATTTTGCAACATATTAAATAAAAGAGTAGAAAAGCCAGATCTTTGTGGACGTAGCCCTAGGAGGGGGTGAACCACAATAAATCTTATGTTTTGTGTGATTGTTAATGACTGTTTAATTTCTGTTGATCATTATCTTATGAGTGAATGGTTAAAGTAGTTATAACATCGTGCATGCATAGGTTTTAAGATGGATAAATAATAGAAGTAATTGAATGGTTAAAAAGTATAATGAATAAGGAAGGAAGAACACAACCCCAGATCCCCACTCATTCTGAGACTGCAAATGCTTGAGTATTGCAGTCACCCATAAAAGTTATCTCGGGTGAGACTGCATTGTGCACCCTGTGTGTAGTGTTGCCTTTTGGTGTACCAGGAGGGACGATATTTTTTGAGGGTTTTGTTGAAAACCTGTTTGAGATCAGAACCTAGGTCAGCCCAAGAAGAAGTAAAAGAAACAACCAACAAATGGTTTCGTTTTCGGTTGGAACTGCAAAGGATTGATTGGATGGGATCCGTGGAAGAAATATGCAGAAAATTAAAGTATAGAAGGGAATGTTTAGGCCATGGAATCCAACAACGGAAGAGATTGAAATATGGTTGGAAACAAAGGAACTTGCGTTTTCACAGAAGGACAACAGAAACCCTAAGTTAACACCATGCAAATATTTCGACAAATACATGTTCAATGACTTGCATGAGGCATTTTTCTGTGATTTCCTGCATTTTTTGCAGGAGTGGTTATTGAGGTTAAAGTACAACTACCCTACAAATCAAATCAGACAGCTAGAATGTAATCCTATGGATATTCTTTAGTTACATCAAGTTAATAACAAATTTACACGTACAATAGATTTTTATTTAGACAATATTGTTGCAGGGTTTATCACCAAATTTGCAGTAGATATTGTGAAGTCTTATACCACAACAGAGAAAGATTTTCTAAAAGGACCCATAGGTAGGTACATCAGATTGTTGTATACTTCAATCAAGATTTTACTGTATGACAATGGTGTGATTACTATCAAACCAAAAAACTAAACTTCCATGCATACATGGGGGAAGGGGGGAAGCATTGACATGAGGTTGAGATATGGAAGAGAATATGGATAAGGGAAAGAAGGAGGAGGAAATTGACCCAATCATTATGGAAGAAGACCGGATAAACAAGAGAATGGAAAAATATTGAAAGATGCACAGCGGAGTACCCTACCAATATAAAATGAATAAAAAGAAGAGCGCCATAGCCGACAGAGAGGGCTTGGCAAGTGACAAAGAGGAGGTATAGGATCTCCAGGATGTGGATTAGATTGAGGAAATCCTACGTGAAACATATGAAATGAAAACATGAGGTCCAAGATCAGGAATAGAAGGATGAACTCCAATCCATATCACCTTCAGTGTGGAACCTACAACCCCATGTGCGACTAATACACTAGAACGAACACTAGCATTTAGAAAACCAAATTTTGGTGGAAGAAAAGCAACATGATAGGGATCCAATCAAGGAGCATCAACTGGGGGATCCAGTTCAGAAAGTAACAGTCAATTGTCTACACCGCATGGAGGCAGTACTTTAACATAGTTCAAAATGGTAGGACACGATCCCATGATCAGATTACTGTAATTTCAAGGAGAGGCATCAAAGGACCCTGAAAATCACTTATTCATATGTGAGAATATCTGGGAAACAAAGAATATCACAGATAAGGATATAAATCCCATGCAGTTAGCTATCAAACTAAGATATCGTGCATTGGACTAGTACATGAGCCTATATGTAAATAATCCATAGGGAGTACCAAAGACTATTGTAGATGTGAAAAAAATACAGGTAAATGAATTTCAAAATTCCAGCTCAGAAGACTAGTACATGAATGGAATGATTGAAATAAGGAAAAAACTAGCTATGTCTATTTGGGAGATTGATCAGAGGTTCAAATGTTTGAAAGGTAAGCTGCAATATGCAATTACTGACATGCAACACATGCACTTATTTGTGAACTCACTGTTACCACACTTGAAATACCCGTTAAGACAACAAAATTTCCAAACTCAGGAAGAGGCTCTGTAGGAAGCCTTACAACTAGAAGATAACTAGTATCAATAGACATATCCAACAATAGAAGAGATGAAGGAGGATCTAAAGAATATAACATTTCAACTTAATCAAAATAAGTGAAAAGAGAAAAGATAAGTTGATTGGTGTACCCTATGTAGGACAGAAGGACACCATAAGAATAGATGTCCAACTTTTGCATAGTATATGGAAGCATGTGTACCAAACCCCTTGCCAATAGGAGGACCATGGTGCTAGATTTGCAAAATGCATGGGCATGATCCATATCATTTTCCAATGATGTAGAAGTATAAGATAGTACCCAAAAGTTCATATTGCAATTTTTTCAAGTCAGTGGGTCATGATGATAAGGATTGTAGAACAATGGAGCTGATGAGAGAAAGCAATTTAGATACTTATAAGGTGTAATAAAAAATGATGACAGGACAAGATGCACCTCAGTTCAGCCAAGTACCACCACCATATAACAATGCGCAAGAGTAGTACAACAATGAGCAGTCGCAATACAATAGTGCGTAGCTGCAATACAATAATGCGCAACCACAGTATAACCCCACACAGTATAACCAAGTACCCCAGTACAACGCACCACGAGGAGATCGGGGTGGATACATAGGTGGAGGACGAGGTAGAGGACCATTAGTGTTCCACAACTGCCAACAACCAATACATTATGCAAGGGATTATCTACTTCCACTAGCGACATGTATGTATTGTCTCACAAGAGATCATGACACAAAAGACTACCCAACACTCTTGGGAAAGATCAAGAAAAAAAAGAACCAGAACAATTAAAATGTCGAATGGATTTCTGCAGAAGCCAGGGATGAGGGAAGAAACACTAATATAGTCACTCGAGGAGGAGCCAAGACAAGAACTGATGTAGCAAAACAAGATCCATCTCAACACCAATGGGTTAATAAGAACACTGAGATGCAGAACCAGTTTTACGTGCATAAAGAAAAGGAAACATTTAAGGAGGTAAGACAAGAGTTTCTCAAGTAGAATATTGCATCTACATTAGTCGCGCAACAAACTTAGAACACACTAATGTACGATATTCCATTACCAATGGACCATACCAATAAAGGACAACCTATAGAGCAAGTAAGTACCATAAATACTTTTCTACAATTATGTGCTAAGTTATTGAATGATCCATCGTCTGTTAAAATATTACAAAATATGATATAAATATGGAACACACAGGTATAAGGGAAGTTAGAGCAGAAAACAATCAATCATATCCATACAAAAAGAAGAACAAGAAAATAATTTAGACTAAATGCTAATATTTGGGATTTCAACATGGGAGATATTATACTGGACTTAGGCTCTAAAGTAAATGTCTTACCTAAGAAGACATGGTAGTGTATGGGAGAACCTGTTGAAAAGTCAACAAGAAACATGTGTCTAATTTACTTTTCCCTTAATTAAATTAGACAATAAATATTAATCTATTATCTCATTCATAACTGAGTGATTTGGAATTGTAACAGAATTATAAGTGTAGTTAAGTGAGTTAATATCAATTGTACTAGTTGTAACTAAACATGCACTAGTGAGAGTTCAGTTAATCAGTGAACTCACATGCAACTGAAGATTCACCACGGTTAACTACATGCATGTCAGTTTCAATGGACATCCAGTTGAGATAACGGGTGAAAGGGATAGTTGGCTATCAGTTGTGATTTGTTCACACATGCATTGGATATGCTTATGAGCATGTGCAAATGAGGCAATTTGTAATAATTGGAATTCATTGTGAGAATTCAAATTGCAGAGATTATGCAGAGGAGGAAGGCTGTTTGGACATGTAAATTGGCACATGTATTTGCTAATTTGTGTATGACAGTGTGAGACGATTGTATTGTACTGAGATCTCTTGGATTAGAGTTTTGTATGAGATTATTTCATGATTCATGATATACATAATATATGATAGTGGGGTGTTTAGCTTTACACTTTCCCGGTAAAACTTCTGTGTTGTGTGTTATTGATATTTCACTTTGTGCATTGTGGTTGTGATCATGGTTTAATTGCTTCCACAATAATAATAGTAGAAGTGATTCTGTATTTAACAAGTGGTGGAAATTGTATCGAAATTTCTACATGGTATCAGAGCCACGAAGGCCACAGAGTCACGGAAGTGAGGTGCGAACATAATTTCATTCTTGCAGGTCCCGCCTCTAGTCGGGTGCAAACCCTAGTACTGAAAACTTCTGGTGTTTTGAAGAACAGTAATTCTCGCACCCTAGACAAAGGCAGGTTGCGAACTTCGTTGTCATTCTCGCAGGCTACAGTGGAGCAGGGTGCGGACTTCCATCACTCTAACAGTGGAGCAGGGTGAAAATTTTTTGAGCATTCTCGCAGGCTATAGTGGAGCAGGGTGTAAACTTCCTAGGCTTGTTCGTAGGCTACACATAGGCAGGGTATGAACTTCCCTCAGGTTGCTCTCAGGTGGGGTGTGAACCTCCTAGGGCAAGAGGAAAGTGCAGGAGTTGAGTTTTGGGTTGGATAACATTCGAATTTGCAAGATTTTCTTGGTGTGACACTTGATTCAAGATAAAAAATGTCTTTCAATGGCTTGAGGTTGGAGTATGCCCTCAAGGGAAGCTCGAACTACATTGCTTGGAAGGACAGGATGGAGGCAGTACTCAAAGACAATGGCTTGAAGGGTTACATTGACACAGATGTTCCTAAGCCAGATGCGAGAGATACTACAAATCTTGATGCAAAGCAAAAGAAAGTGGCAAAGGCGAGGAGGATTCTATTGGAGGGAGTACGAGACCACATTGTCTCAAGTCTCCATGGGAAAACCACACCATATGCAATGTGGAAGGTTTTGACGAATCTGTTCCAAAATAGTAGCGACCATAGGAAATTGGCGCTCAAAGATAAACTCAGGAAGATCAAGATGGAGAAAGGTGACACCATTCCAAAATATCTCACGAAGTTTGTCCAATGTCGAGATGAGCTTGGAAGTGTGGGAATAACAGTCACTATTGATGATTTGGTGAGCTTAGCGCTCCTAGGGCTTCCTAAGAGTTGGCATAGTTATCAAGACTCTGTCAATGGAAGGGAAAAATTGTCAGATTGGGAACGACTGTGGTCAGATCTAGTGCAAGAGGAGTTTAGGTGGAACACCAGAGATGGATCTTCATCAAAGCATGATGATGAAGAGGATTGTGCTTTGACTGCCAAGGAAAGGAAAGGAAAAGGGAAGAAATTCCAATCAAAATATGAGTCTAAAGTCAAGAAGTTGGATTTGTCCAAAGTGAAGTGTTTTCACTGTCACGAACATGGGCATCTCGCTACTAACTGTCCACAGAAGAAGAAGAACAAGATTGTTGCTGGATCTGCAACTGGTGAGGCTCTTGTCTCACAATTTGAACTTGATTTCACTTTGATCACATGCATGGCTTCAAGTGCATCGGGATCGGTGTGGTATTTGGATAATGGTGCTTCATTCCACATGACGGGAGATAAAGAGTCTTTCATTGACTTGGAAGAGAAAGATCTCAGAATGCATATAGAGATGGGTGATGATGGACAATACAGTGCAACTGGTATTGGTACCATTACCTTTAAGAGGGATTCAGGTAAACCATTTCAATTGAAAAATGTTATGCATGTTCCAGGTCTAAAGGAAAACTTGGTCTCAGTCGCAATGTTGGAGGACAGAGGCTATGATGTTGTTTTTAGCAGTGGTAAAGCCTACCTACGACATAAAGCAACATCTCAAGTCAAGAAGATAGGGATTCGAGTTAAGAATCTCTACATGCTAAAGGTAGATGGCTGCAATGCCATGATAGGCAAGGCAGAAAAAGTGGTGAGCCGGGATGAGGGAAAATTATGGCATAGGAGATTGGGCCATCTTCATCATGGAGCCTTGAAGATCATGCAGCAAATATCTACTGGACTTCCAAGGGGAACACTTGCTCAGTCAGATCAGTGCAAGGGGTGTACCCTGGGGAAGTATGTAAAGTCCACCTTTCACGAAAAGGAGAACCGTGCTTCGCGGATCCTGGAGAGAATTCACATGGATGTGTGTGGGCCATTCTCAGTTGTTTCAACAACAAAACACAGGTATTATGTTATTTTTGTTGATGAATTTTCTCGTAAATGTTGGATATTCTTCATGCAGAAGAAGGATCAAACATTCTTAAAGTTTTGTGAGTTTAAAGCATTGGTGGAGAAAGAGTCGGGGAAGCAAGTGAAATCTCTAAGGAGCGATAATGGTGTAGAATACATCTCTAATGAATTCAAAGAATTCTACAGGAGAGAAGGAATTCAAAGAGAAATTATAGCGCCTCATAACCCACAACAAAATGGGGTCACGGAGAGAAATAACAGAACGATCGTGGGTGCAACACGAGCGATGTTGCATGATCAAGGCCTACCATTGCATTTGTGGGCAGAAGCATGCAATACTGCGGTTTATGTGCAGAATCATTGTCCTCATAGAGTACTTGGCATGAGTACACTTGAAGAATCTTTTACTGGTAATAAACCTGATGTTTCTCATTTTAAAATTTTTGGCTCATCTTTTTATGTGCATGTGACCAAAGATGCCAGGAAGAAGCTGGAACCGACTGCTGAAGTTGGAATATTTGTGGGGTACATAGAAACACCCCATAATTATCGTGTGTATTTTCCGAATAGTAATATGACTGTTATGTGACAGGATATAAAATTCGATGAGGGGAAAGCCATGCGGTTATCTCTTGAGAGGGAGCTAGACTTGCATGCAGAAGAGGAACTGTTGGTTCCCAAGGATGAGTCTCAAGATGTGGATCAGCCACATGAGGAGGTTCATGGAGTGGAGGAAACCACTCAAGCAGCGACATCCATCAGAAATGGCAGAAAGCACACCATGGAAGCTAATAGATTGAGACTAGATGCCGCACATAATGTAGGAGCCCTTATTTCACATCGCAGATAGAGACAATCTCCTGATCGATTTGCTAGATACATGGCTCTCATGAGCAAATGTATTGTGACTGAACAATCTTCCTTTCAGGAAGTAGTGCAGGACCCCACTTGGGTTGATGCTATGGTAGAGGAATATGAATCCATTGTCAAAAACAGTGTATGGGAAGTTGTCCCAATACCGGTCGATAAATCAGTGGTAGGTTCAAGATGGATCTACAAGGTAAAACAAGCTGCTGATGGGAGTGTGGAGAAATACAAGGCCAGGTTTGTGGCCTGGGGATTCTCAGAGATCGAGGGGATAGATTATGGTGAGACCTTTGCACCTATCGCAAGGTACTCTTCCATAAGATCTATCCTTGCACTCTCAGCACAGATGGGCTGGTGCATTCATCAGATGGATGTAAAAACTGCGTTCCTCAACGGGATCATTGAGGAAGAAGTGTACATTGAGCAGCCAGAAGGTTTTGAGACCTTTGATAGAGAGTCACATGTGTGCAGACTCAAGAGAGGACTGTATGGTCGAAGCAAGCACCCCATTCTTGGTACACTCGGATAGACAGCTATTTCACCGGATTGGGCTTCACCAAAAGTGAAGCAGATGCAAACCTATACCAAATTGTGGTGGAGGGTAAGCTATTAATCATTGTCCTTTATGTGGATGATTTAATACTTACTGGTGATGAGCACCTGATACACTCATGCAAGGAGGACCTTGCAAAGGAGTTTGATATGAAGGATTTGGGCCTTCTTCATTATTTCCTTGGTTTGGAAATATGGCAGCGAGATGGTGAACTTTTTTTGTCTCAAGGAAAGTATGCAAGAGAGATACTGCATAATTTTCACATGGAGGGATGCAAACCCATGGATACTCCTCTTCCAGGAAACCAGAGGAAAGAGGATGCTACTTCTGGAGAGGTAGTGGATGCTACTGTCTATCGACAGTTAGTGGGTTCACTAATGTATTTACTGAATACGAGACCGAACATTTGATATGCGGTTAACTAGCTAAGTCAAGCGATGGTTAAGCCCACCAAAATATTTTGGAAGGTAGGTAAGCATGTCCTGAGATATCTGAAGGGCACATATGAGTATGGATTATGGTACAAATAGATAGATGAGGTGAAGTTGCATGGCTTCACAGATGCATATTGGGCAGGTAGCCCAATGGACAGAAAGAGCACATCAGGAGGGATCTTTAGTATCGGATCTACAACTGTTTCTTGGTACAGCAGGAAACAGAGATCCATGGCACTTAGTTCAGCGGAAGAGGAATACATGGTAGCGAGCCAAGATGCATGTGAGGCTATGTGGATGAGGAAGATCTTGGTTGGTTTGTTTGGTTCTCATTTAGATCCGACAGTGATTTATTGTGATAATCAGAGTTGCATTAAACTCTCGATTAATCTTGTGTTTCATGATAGATATAAGCATATAGATATCCGGTATCATCATCTCAGAGATTGTGTGCAGCGGAAGATCATGTTGCTTCAGTACATTCCTACGGAAGATCATGATGCAGACATTATGACGAAGGCGCTCACCAGGAGAAAATTCGAATATCATAGATACAGGATTGGGGTGAAGGATAATCCCTTTCTTGTTGAGAGGGAGTGTTGAAAAGTCAACAAGAAACATGTGTCTAATTTACTTTTCCCTTAATTAAATTAGACAATAAATATTAATCTATTATCTCATTCATAACTGAGTGATTTGGAATTGTAACAGAATTATAAGTGTAGTTA